>PVLC010008569.1:0-57752 GCA_004027655.1 Graphiurus murinus | reverse complement strand
TGTATCTATGTTTATAGCAGCTCAATTCACAATAGCCAAACTATGGAAGCAGCCAAGATGTCCAACCACAGACGAATGGATTACAAAACTATGGGATATGTACACAATGGAATTTTACTCAGCCATAAAGAAGAATAAAATCATGTTTTTTGCAGGGAAATGGATGCAACTGGAAAACATTATGTTAAGTGAGATTAGTTAGTCACAAAGAGTTAAGAAGCATATGTTCTCCCTAATATGTGGATGCTAGGGAGAAGATGGGGCATAGGAGGGTCTCCAGATGAAAAGGAGAGATCCTCGATAAGCAAAGAAGTTGATTTAATTGTAGTGGACGTATGGGGCAGAGGGACGCCCTAAAGCACATGATGTAATTACACAATCATATCAAGGTCACTCACTGATGTGAACCTGAGGGGGAGGGAGGGGGAGGGAATGGGGTGGGAATTGGGGAAGGGGTCAAATGAGAAGTGTGTGCAAATATGTTGTTAACTTGTACTTAACAAAGATATATGCTATGTTGCATGAATTACTACAATAAAAAATAAAAAAAAAAAAAAGAAGACACATCAGAGGAATCATTCCTATTTCTCAAATTCAGTTTCTCTCTTTCCTTAGAATTTTAGCCACTAAAATATTGTTTTGTAGTACTGGAGATTAAACCCAGAGGAATTCTACCTCCCAGCTCCACTCTCAGACTGATTTTATTTCTTATTTGGAAACAGGATCTTAAAGGTTACTGAGAGCCTCAATAAATTGCTGAGGCTATTCTGGAACCTGCAATACTCCAGTCTCAGCCTCCCAAATACTAGGATTACAAGCATGTGCCACCATGCTTGTCCATTAAACTATTTTAATCTCATCTTTTGTATATTTACTTCATTACATGTTCCAGTTAATAACAGATTTTGTACATTGTCATTTTCATTCAGTTAATATTTACTCTTAATAACCTGAGGATATCTAAAAGATTGAACAGTCGACCATTTTCATCTTTTTTTGCTAATTTTTCATATAAGAATTTTTAAAATACCCCAGAAAGGAAATGGTAGACACATAACATATGATACTAACATTTCCTCCTTTTAAAATTTCTTTTTTTTTTTATGAATTTTGCATTTTCACAATTAGTAAGTTTAAAGAAAAATATAAAGTAAGAAAACAGTATAGGCAGTGTATAAATATTTTGGTTTGAATATGGAATTTCTCCTAGAAATGCTCATATGTAGGCAAAGCAGAAATGTTCAGAACTAAAATAACTGAATAAGAGATCTCACCTCATCAATGGGTTAATTCATTAATGGCTTAAGAATTTTTTTGTGGTACTGGTGATTGAACCTAGGGGTATTCTACCTCCAAGCTACACCCCGGGTCCTATTTTATTTATTTATTTTTTATTTTGAAACAGCATCTTGCTAAGTTCCTAAGTGATTCATTAAGCAGCTGAGGCTTGTCTCAAACTAGCAATCCTCTAGTCTCAGCTTCCCACATACTAGGTTTACAGGTGTGCACCAGATTAATTGGTTGGTAACTATAGGGAAATAGACTTTGACCAGAGAAGGTATGTCACTGAGGAGTGGCCCTGGGAACTATATTTTGTCCCTGACTTCTTCCTTTTCCTTATTCTCTCTCTCTCCCTGCCTCCCTCTGCTTCCTGGCTGTTGATCAGCTTTCCTTCACCACATGCCTGCCACCACGGTATTTCTGCCTATATGTTGTATTTTCTATTTTGGTCACAGCAACCACTGACCAATACAGTGAGTATGAACAAATCATGTAAAATATGTAGTGTATGACCAGAGGATGGGGAAATACTGATATAGTTTGCACTGTTCCTTTTTATCCCAGCTGGTTAAGATCTCAAACCAAATTCTAAGCTCAATCAATAGTGGCAATGTTGTGGCTAATTCTTATTCCTTTTCTTTAGATCTTATGATTCCCACTCTCTTTTCTACCTTATTATGATTTCATCATGTGTATTTCAGGCTGGCGATACATGCTGAGTCCCACTGTAATCTCAGATACTTCTCCATCATCTTTTGGGATAACTCTCTTGTTAACTCTCTCAGATAGATGCTCTCTCCCCACATTGGGCACCTGTTTTGCCAAGTCCTCCCATTATACAGAAAATAAATCAATAAAATCAGTGCAGTGAATAGCAGACACATGCTACAAAAAAAAATTACAAGGGAATGATAAATGGTAAGTTCTCTCACTGATGGCTTTTATATATGGCGAAGTATTGCCTATACTTGAGTCTAAAACCACTGTAAAAGTATTTCTCAGATGTACGAGTCAGGCTTAGTGTAGAGACCCAGTGGTAACCCCAGAATGAAATCTACTTATGGGAAACTGTAAAGGTCAGAAGTGAGATTCTAGGACTTGGTCAGAAAACTAGGATTTAGCAGCATGGATTGTGAAGGCTGGGATGGTTGTGCAGTGTCCAACAGAACATGCCTGTAAAACCAGGTAAGGCAGATATTGTAAACTCACTCCTTTATGATGGAAAGGTTTATTAAATTTGAACTGCTTTATTTGTACTGTTCTAGCTGGATGCCTAATTCATATATATATATATATATATATATATATATATATATATATATATATCTTGAAAGTAGAATGCCTCTGGGTTCAATCCCCAGTACCACAAAAAAAAAAAAAAAAAAAGAAAGAAAGAAAGAAAAATTGAGGCCAGCCTGGGGAATTTAGCAGACCCTACCTCAAAATAAAAGAATAAAAATAAAAAGGGCCAGTAGTGTGCCCCTAGGTTCAATCCTCAATACTGCAATAAATAAATAGAATACCTTGTATGGAAATACAGATTTCTGACTTTTCTTAAAAAGTGGATGATCCTGCAGCATGGCTTCAAAGTTGGTCTTGTAGGAGGCAGCCTGCAGCAGCTTGCTAGAATTTTTCTTTCTCTGAGCTAGTGCAACAGGAAAACCACCACGCCCGGCCCATCTGGATTGTTTTAAATTTTGATTTAAACATTAAGGCCAACAAACTTATGTACAGTGAAATATACATGTGTTTATTTGTGCACATCTGTGAGTTTTGATGCATGGGTACACCCATGTAACTGGCAAGACAGTCAAGCTAGAGAACACTTCCACATCCTCTAAAGTTCTCCTGTGCCCCTTCACAGTTGATATCCTTTACCAACCTCCAGACTCAAGCAAATACGGATTTGCCTTCAGACAGTAAATACCAGTTTTGCCTTTTTTTTTTTTTTTTTCCCGGTACTGGGGATTCTACCTCCAAGCTACACCCTCAGTCTTATATTTTATTCTTTATTTTGAAACAAGGTCTCGCTAAGTTGCAGAGGGCCTCACTAGGTAGCTGAGGCTGGCAGCGAACTCGGATCCTCCGGTCTCAGCCTCCCAAATACCAGGATTACAAGCGTGCACCACCATGCCCAGCTTAGTTTTGCCTTTTTTAGATTTGCATAAAAGCAGAATCATACAGTATATACTCTTGTATCTGCCTTTGGCAGAGGGAAATGTCTTTGAGGCTCATCGGTGCTGTGGGTGTGCCAACAACATTCCCTCTTTATTGCTGAATGGAGTTCCATTGTATAGCTATAGCAAAATTTGTTCATCCATTCACCTCTACTATTTGGTGGTGGTGGTGGTAGTGGGTACTGGGGATGGAACCAAAGGGTAGTCTACATCCAAGCTACATCCTCAGCCCCTTTTTACTTTTATTTTGTTTTAAGGCGGGGTCTCTCTAAGGCTGATCACCAACCTGTGATCCTCCTATCGCAGCCTCCCAGTTATAGTCATGCCCCACCACATCCAGCTTCCAATCATCTCTTGATGGACATCTGAGTTGTTTCCAGGTTTGGGCCATTATAAATAAAACTGCTGTAAACATTGTGGTAGGAGGACTTTGCAGATAAGAATTTTCATATTAGGTAAACATCTGCGTGTCAATTTTGTTCTTTTTTTTTTTTTTTTTTGCGGTACTGGGGATTGAACTCAGGGGCATTCTACCTCCGAGCTATACCCCCAGCCCTATTTTTTATTCTTTATTTTGAAACCAAGTCTCACTAAGTTGCGGAGGGCCTCACTAGGTAGCTGAGGCTGGCCGGGAACCCAGATTCTCCGGTCTCAGCCTCCCGAATGCTGGGATTACAAGCGTGCGCCACCACGCCCGGCTTCAATTTTGTTCTTAGTGAACTTTTTTAGAAGAGTTTTAGATTGACAGAGAAACTGAAAAGTTAGCATGAAGTTCCCATACTTCCTGCAGAGAGACCCTCCCACAGGTTCCTGATAAGACCTTTCTCTTCTTTCCATCATTTTCCCCTCTATTCTAATTGCCCCCCATTATAAATGTGCTGATTATCCTGTAAGGATCTCAGTCCCTTTTGTAATCAGGCAGAGTGGAAATGACAAGTCAGCCACTCCTGCCCTTAGCAACTCAGACTGCCACCTGTCACCTCCCTCAAAGCTGCTCTGCTGTTTCTCCAGGACAGTGACTGACAAGCCGCTCCCTCAGGGTATTTCTCCGATTTTGATCAGACCAGCAGCTGAAGAGAGTATCAGTCTGGGTGAGCGGGACTGGGATGTGCTGAGGTCGGGGTGTGTGGTAATAAACTCAGGAGATTTTATTCCTTGGCTGAAATTAGCTTCAACCTGCCAGGGCAGTGGAGTAGAGTGGTCAGTACTACGGGCTGTGATTTCATACCTCTTGGATTCAAACGCTATCCTTGCCAGTCACTGTTCTTTTCATTGTAAGCTACTTTGTTGAGGTATGGTTGACATACAAAAGCCACACATATCTAATGTATACAGCTTGATGGGCTTGGCGGTCAGTATTGCGCCCATGAAACCATCGTTGCCATCAAAGCTGTGAACATACCATGGTCACCTCCTTGCAGGTAAGCTCGAAGCTCATGTGTGATGACAGACCAATAAATAGAAGATTGAGAGTAAATCTGACTTCAAAATCCTGCCTTGGGAACTAGGAGCTCAATTTTTGTTTTGAGGCATTATTACTATACAGAACACTGAAGATATATTTTAATCTGTTGTTTAAAATAAATGATTATGATGGGCAAGAAAGTTACATATCATATAGACAATTGAGCGATATAACATTTTGTAGAGAGACATTCTATAAGTGAAAGAAAAATATGCTTCAACACACTACTATAATTATAAGATATTTTAATTAAAAAATTTGGAAATATTAAAAATATGTCGATCACCTCCAGAAGTTTCCTCTTGCCCTCTCTATTTATTTATTTATTTATTTATTTATTTATTTAATTTTTTGTGGTACTGGGGATTGAACCCAGGGGAATTCTACCTCTGAGCTACACTCAGTCCTATTTTTGGGGGGGGGGGAGGATACTGGGGATTGAACCTAGGAGAAGTTTCTATCTCCAAGCTATACCCCAGCCCTTTTTAATTTTTGTTTTGAAATAGTGTGTAGCTAGGTTGATGAGAGTCTCACTGTTTGCTGAGGTTGTCCTTGAACCTGAAATCTTGCATCTCAGCCTCACAAGTACTAGAATTACAAGCATGAATCACCACACTCAGTTTATTATTTTTGTGTGTAACAAAAACCTGACATAAGATCTACCCTGTTATCCAGGCATGGTGACACGTGCTTGTAATCCTAGTACTTGGTAGGCTGAGACAGGAGGATAACAAGTTGAAGGCCAACCTCAGCAATTTAGTGAGACACTCAGAAATTTAGCATGATACTGTTTCAAAATAAAATAGGACTGGGGTGTAGCTCAGAGGCAGAACATCTCTGATTCCAATCCCCAGTACTACTACTACTACTACTACTACTACTACTACTAACAACAATTTAAAAGCACAAGTGAGACAGGTGTGGTAGCACATACCTGTAATCCCAGTACTTGGGAGACTGAGACTGGAGGACTGCAGGTTTGAGGCCAGACTCAGCAACTTAGCCAGGCCATCAGCAACTTAGTGAGATCTGTTTCAAAATAAAAATAAATAAATAAAAATAAGATGGGGCTGGGGTGTACCTCAGAGGTACAATGCCCCTGGGTTCAATCCCCAGAACACACACACATACACACATACACACGCATTAATGAAGAACACATGTAGGAGAGCACCTAGCATTTTAATGTAGTAACGTTAGCTCTATTTATTATTTAGCCTGTTCTGCTCTTCTCTTTCCCGTAGCCCTGCCCCCGAGGCCCCCATGCCGCCCTGGCCTTCTGGCCCCAAAGCCCTCTGGCTTCTATCACCAACACGTCTGGCACTCGCTGTCCTGTTCCGGCCAGTCCTTCTCCTCTGCCAACAGCATCCTGGGCTGCCTGGCTGGCCGAATCGTGCACATGATGGGGGACTCCACACTTCGGCAGTGGTGGGAATATCTACGTGACACTGTGCCCTGTGAGTGGTGGTGAGGGGAGAAGGGGGCGAGGGCGACGTGCAGGACAGGGAGGCTTTGAAGAAGGAAACTCCCATGCTTGGTGGAGAGCCGGGGACAGGATGCTGGACCTCTGTGAAAGGCGAGGGAGTGAAGAAGTCAGGGTTGGGAGGTCACCATGGAGCCACCTTCCTGGTTTAGTTACCACTGAGCTCCAGTGACAAAGCATTCAAATAACACAAGTTGCCAGGCATCGTGGCATACACCTGTAATCCCAGTACTTGGGAGGCTGAGACAGGAGGATTGCAAGTTCCCGGGTAGCCTTAGCAACTTAGTGAGACTATCAGCAACTTAGCAAGACCCTGTTCCCAAATAAAAAATAGAATAGAGCTGGAGGTGTAGCCTGTAGGTAGAAAGCCTCTCAGTTCCATCCCCAGTACAACAAAAATAAATAAATAATTAATAATACAAGGTGTGAGGATTCCAAAAGAGTCCTTGTTTAGTTCCCAAATAAAATCTCTTAAATTAAATAATTATGCAAAAGACATAAAATTCAAAGTTCAAACTTTTGTCACTCATATATATATATATATATATATATATATATATATATATATATAATATAGTATATGTATATAAAATAAAACCCAGCTCGGAGGTAGAATGCCCCTGGGTTCAATCCCCAGTACCACAAAAAATAAAAATAGAAATTTTTTTTTTTTGCGGTACTAGGGATTGAACTCAGGGATGTTCTACCTCCGAGCTACACCCCCAGCCCTATATTTTTATTCTTTATTTTGAAATCGGGTCTCACTAAGTTGCGGAATGCCTCACTAGGTAGCTGAGGCTGGCTGCGAACCCGGATCCTCCGGTCTCAGCCTCCCAAATGCTGGGATTACAAGTATGCGCCACCACGCCTGGCTAGAAAAAATATTTTTTAAAAAATTTAAGGTGTGTGTGTGTGTGTGTGTATTACTAGGGATTGAACCCAGGGGCATTCTGCCTATGAGCTACACCCCTAGCCAGTTTTTCGTTTGGAAACAGGTGCCGTGATCCGCACAGCTAATGCCTCCAACTCCAGTTAAAGAAGTGTTAGAATCATCTAAAAGCCAAGCTGTAGGCCAATGTTTCTCTGCTATAACAGAGACATCAGCATAGGCAGAGACTGCGTCCTTTAACATTTTTATCTCTTTTGTGGATATCAAAACATGCTACCTTCGATGATTATCATCCTCAAGAACAGGGAAAGCTGCAGACCTGAACTGCATTCCTACAGGGTTCTCTACTTCCTTAGGCTCCCAAGATCCCCACTCACGACATAATTGTCTACCAGAAGAGCCTGTTTTGTGCCTGGGTGGTGCCAAAGGTTGGGCTATACTGTCATCTACTTTTTTTTCTTATCCTTTTGGCACCTTTACTGAATTTGTTAGCAGTCTCTACTTGTAATTGTAATTCTTTAATTTGCTGAATGATATTCCTTTCCTCCTGCCCCAATTCTTTTATATCACTACCTCCTGAATTATATGCATTCTTTTCTAATTCTTTCTCCTCCTTGTGAGGGGAGGAAGGAGTATCCTTCTCCTCATCCAGCTCTGACTTTTGGGATAACTCTTCCTGCACCTCCTGCAGAGTTGCTTCAAGTTTTCCTAATTCTTCCCTAGTCCTTTGATCAGTGCCTTTTAGGCAATCACTTACTAATCTCCATATGGAAAATCCCCAAGTTGGAAAATTAGAGGGGCCTTGCTTCCTCAAGGCAGCCTGTAAATCTTTTTTCACTTGATTCCAGTCTCTCAGAGTAAGAGACCCTCCATATGGGAACCAAGGGCTATATTCTTCCACCAAGTTTACAAAGTTTCTCACGGTAGCGGCTCTAAGCCCACTTGCCTTGGTGCTTTAAAAGAACAGTCAAATCCTGGGTTAACTTCCTTTTTGAAGATGAAGTCCCCATAGTACTTAATCCTGGGTTAACTTCCTTTTCAAAGTCCCCTTAATACTTAATCCTGGGTTACCTTCCTTTTTGAAGTCCCCATAGTACTTAATCCTGGGTTACCTTCCTTTTTTTGGGGGGGGGGTACTGGGGATTGAACTCAGGGGCATTCTACCTCCGAGCTACACCCCCAGTCCTATTTTTTATTCTTTATTTTGAAACCGAGTCTCACTAAGTTGCGGAGTGCCTCACTAGGTAGCTGAGGCTGGCCACGAACCCGGATCCTCCAGTCTCAGCCTCCCGAATGCTGGGATTACAAGCGTGCGCCACCACGCCCGGCTTGGTTACCTTCCTTTTTGAAGTCCCCATAGTACTTACCGGTAGTGCTCCCTTCCTCGGTGAGCGGCTCCTTAGGGGCTCCCCTCCGCGCAGATCTCGGTGGGACCTCCACTTGTCGTGACCTGAACGGCTAAGTGCCTGTCTGGCGTGGGCCTGGGAGCTGAAGAAGAAAGAAAAGACGAGACTGGGTCACTTAGAGAGAGCGAGTGTCGTTTATTCAAGATCTGTTACAGAGTTTTATGCTGAAAGTTTGTCTGAGTTCAAGGAAAGTCCAAACCTCATTAGTGTCAAGGACATGCTGTAAAAGCCAGAAATTCCACAAAGAGAAGCAACAACTGCCAGACCTCCTGTACAAGGCCAAGATGTGCAAAACAGTTTGCACAGCTATAAGATCATTCTATATAAAGGTTAACTTAGAGAAAAGCAACTTAATCAATAGATTCTAATAGTGACAAACTGGCACAGACCGATGGTCCCTAGCAAACAGGGTCTCCCTAGGTTGCTAAGAGTCTCACTATGCCCCCAAGGCTGTCTTTGAACCCGCCATCCTCCTGTCTCAGCCTCCCAAGGACTGGGATTACAGGTGTGCATCACCACACCTGGCCAAGGTATATGTTTTTTATCACAATTGTTTTTTTTTTTTTAATCTCAAGAGGTAACTGGGTGTGGTGGTGCATGCTTGTAATCCCACTCCTTCGGAGGCTGAGACAGGAAGATCCGGGTTTGTGGCCAGCCTCAGCCACTTAGGCCTTCCACAACTTAGTGAGATCCTGTTTCAAAATCAAGAATAAAAAATGGGGCTGGGAGCCGGGCGTGGTGGTGCACGCTTGTAATCCCAGCATTCGGGAGGCTGAGACTGGAGGATCCGGGTTTGCGGCCAACCTCAGCTACCTAGTGAGGCACTCCGCAACTTAGTGAGACTCGGTTTCAAAATAAAGAATACAAAATAGGGCTGGGGGTATAGCTCGGAGGTAGAATGCCCCTGAGTTCAATCCCCAGTACCTCAAAAAAAAATGGGGCTGGGGGTGTAGCTCGGAGGTAGAATGCCCCTGAGTTTAATCCCCAGTATCCCATCCCCCCCAAAAAAAGCAAAAAAGGACCTTAGCAGGGTTTTTTTTTCCTTTCTCTCTCTCTCTCTCTCTCTCTCTCTCTCTCTCTCTCTCTCTCTCTCTCTGTCTTTTGGTGTGTGTGTGTGTGTGTGTGTGTGTCTGTGTGTGTGTGTGTGTGTGTATTCGTTCCTAGGAACTGAACACAGGAGCATTCTACCTCTGAGCTACACCCCCAGCCCTTTTTATTTTTTGCTTTGAAGCAAGGTCTTGCTAGGTTACCAAGAGTCTCCCTAAGTTGCTGAAGTTGGTCTCGTTCCTGTGATCCTTCTGTTAGCCTCCCAAGTACTAGTATTACAGACATGGTGACGCATGCCTCACTTTCTTTTTTTTTTTCACTTAAAGATTTTATTCCAACTGTAGAATTGCAGCATAGATATTACTGGTGTGTGTGTGTGTGTGTGTGTGTGTGTGTGTGTGTGTGTGTGTGTGTGTTTTACTAGGCATTGAACCCAGAGACATTCTGCCTCTGAGATACACCCCTTCCCTATTTTATTTTTAATTTTGGAAGCAGGGTCTCACTAAGTTGTGGACGGCCTCACTAAGTTGCTGAGGCTGGCTGTGAACCTGGCATCCTCCTGTCTCAGTCTCCCAAATATTAGGATTAGAGATGTCCACCACCATACCTGGCTCTGTTGGGGGGTTAATTATGATTATATTAAATATACAGTTCAGTATGGTTCCAAATGAGGTATCTATGAACATGATATATTTTTCCCATAAGAATATTTCTGTTATTGATTTCCAATGCAATTGCATCGTGATCAGAGAACATATATTATATATTTTAATTCTTTTATAATTTTATGAGATTTTCTGAACCAGTACTTAGTTTGTAAATGTTCCATCTTTTCAATTTGGATGCCTTTCATTTCTTTTTCTTGTCTAATTGCTCTGGCTAGGACTTCTAGGAATCACATTCCTCATGTCCAACAAACTCTGATTTTTCTTGACAAGCATCAAAATCATTAACATGATTTGTATGATACTGTAAGATATGACTCCAGCTTTAGCTTTCACCTGGTCTCATGCATGCATGCTCCAGAGCACTAACCATCCATCGGTACCTCAAAATTTCCAACTCCCCTTCTACGCTAGTAAACACTTCTCTCCCCTAAGATACTGTGAGCTCTACAAGGGAAAGGTCATAGGTCTATTTCTAACAATTATATAATACAGCACCCACAATGATGCTTGTGAGATTGCTGACCCCTCAGTCTGTGGCTGTAGAATATCATTAGAAAAATGGAAGTGAGAGCCGGGCGTGGTGGTGCATACCTATAATCCCAGGACTTGGGAGCCTAAGGCAGGAGGATCACAGGTTTGAGGCTTGCCTGCAAGACCCTGTTTCAAAATAAAAAAAACAAAATAGGGCTCTGGGTGTAGTGCAGGGGTAGAATGACCCTAAGGTTAATCCTCAGTACCAAAAAAAAAAAAAAAAAGAAAACTTAGATGAGAGTAATTAAGAGCCTAAATTAAAAAATTAGATGTCTAGAGTTGAACAAAGGAAATCTTAACAATGAAATACAAATAGGGCTTGGTGAATGATTTGACTGTAGCTTAAGAGGAGAGGCAGCGCAGTGTGGTGGCGCATGCTTTTAATTCCAGTACTTGAGAGGCTGAGACAGGAGGATCTTAGGTTCTTGGCCAGCCTCAACTACTTAGTGCGGCTCTCTGTAACTTAGTGAAACCCTGTTTCAATAATAAAGAATAAAAAATAGTGCTGGGGGTGTAGCTCAGAGGTAGATTGCTTGGTTTCAATCCCCAGTACCAAAGAGAGAGAGAGAGAGAGAGAGAGAGAGAGAGAGAGAGAGAGAGAGAGAGAGAGAGAGAGGCAGCAGATTCCATGATTCCACAAAGGGGCTGAGAAAGAAGATAAAACATTAGAGTCACTCAAGATGATAGCTGACTGGTGTGGTGCTGTAGGAAAGTTCAGGAAGCAGAAAGCAAGACTCTTTTTATCCATACTGCACTCAGGCAATGGTGAAACATTAGAAAATGATGACTGGGTACTTGACACATGGCTCCAATCTCAGAAAGCTCTCTGCACTTTGACAAAAGCCCAAGAGGAGGAAGTCAATTAATGCCTCACAAGGTAGGTGGCAAAGGAAACTGGACAGCAGAGGCATAATTTTAGGGAGTTAATTCATGTACAAAGTGCAAGAAAAACAAGAAGCAAATAACTGAGCAAAGAATAACCAGAAAGATAGGAAAAGATGGGATAACGTAGAAGGCAAAAAGGAAGAAAGTCTTTGGAAGAGGTCAACCAGCATATGGAAGTCTAATGCCATAGAGTTAAAGGCAAACAAGGACTCAGGATGTAGCTCAGAGGCAGAGCACTTGCCTGGCATGTGCAAAGTTTGGTTCCCAGCACTGCCAAAAAAAAAAAAAAAGCAAACTGAAAAGGAGTTTTGATGGATAGCAGTGACATTCATGGGGAGACTCACTGGGGTTGAGGAATGCTTGTGTCTGGGAAGCCAGTAAGAGCAGGAGCAGGAGCACAGCCCTGTGTGAACTTGTAACATCTTCTCTCTCCTCCACCCAACAGCCCTGAAGCCAGTGGATCTGCATGTCACCTATCAGACGGGGCCCTTGATGGCCGTGGACACCACGTGGGGCATAGTGCTGCACTGGCGGGCCCACAGCTGGCCCCTACGCTCCCTCCGAACACCAGTGGCCTCCCTGCACTCTGTGGCCAGGGAGCTGGGGGGCCTGGCTGGGGGCCCTCACACCGTGGTGGTGCTGGGCCTGGGAGCCCACTTTACCACCTTCCCTCCATCCATCTTTGCGAGACGACTGGCAGGGATTCGGGCAGCCATGACCGCCCTACTGGCCCGGGAGCCCAGGACTCTTGTGGTCATCAAACTGGCCAACACTGGCTATAAGTCCGTGTATGGCAGTGACTGGTTCACCCTGCAGGTCAACCGGCTGCTCCGAGCTGCCTTTGCTGGCCTCCGTGTGGCCTTTGTGGATGCCTGGGAAATGACCTCCAGTCTGGACCTGCCAGATAACATCCACCCAGGGAAGCTCATTGTGCGCAATGAAGTGGACTTACTCCTCTCCTTCATCTGTCCTAACTGAGCGCTTCTGAGGGGACCTAGGGCCTGGCCACAGAAACCGTGAAGAGCACTGCTAGGACCCTGAACTAGGAGAAGAGTATTTACCCAAGATTCACCACCTGGGTTCACCACTCTTGACATTCTGGCAACCATTCTTTCACATATCTCTCTATGCAACATATAAATAAAAATATACTTTTATATAAATTAGATTATATTTTATATACTTTCTTTTTCATTCCCTTTTCTGGAAATTTATATTGGTTTAATTGTAAATTATACGGTTGTATGGAATAATATAAAGATATCCCTTGTACCATTTATTCATTTTCTCCCAGTGTTACCATCTGGTCAAACCATAGTATAATAGCCCAACAAGGATATTAACATTGATATATATAGTCAAGCATGTTGGCATATGCCTGTAATCCCAGTACTTGGGAGACTGAGACAGGAGGATCATTGGTTCCAGGCCAGCCTCAGTAACTTAGTGAGACTCTCAGCAACTTAGCAAGATCCTGTTTCCAAATAAAAAGTAAAATAAGGTTCAGAAGTAGAATGCCCGTGGGTTCAATCACCAGAGTGTGTGTGTGTGTGTGTGTGTGTGTGTGTGTGTGTGTTTACCTTATGTAGTGAATTTCTAGGATTGTATGTTGCCTTGGCATACAGTTTTGAACATATGTGGAACTTTCTCATAGCAGAAGCAGGGCTGAGTTACCTTTGACACAGTTCCCAGTTGTCTACCTCGTCCCAGGTCCTCAGTGTGATAGATCCAGATATCGCCTTAACCACCTCCTGGTGTCTACCTCCTGATGGATAGCCACATGCCACCTGCATGACTCACCTCATTGACCCCATACCTTCCATTTGCTGCAATGACTACCTCTCTCTCATTCATAGTGTCCCTCCCCAAAACTTGTGTCCTTTTTTTTTGGAGGGGGTGCTGGGGATTGAACCCAGGGGCATTCTACCTCTGAGCTACAACTCCAGCCCTACTTTATTTTTTCTTTGCCCCAAAGCTGCTTCAGGGCAGAGTGAGAGTTTACAGCATCTCTCTAGAGAGACCTCAAGACCACATATGAAAACAAAACAAAACAAAACCTCATTTAACATTAATTTACCAGCTGGGCATGGTGGCGCATGCTTGTAATCCCTGTACTTGAGAGGCTGAGACAGAATGATCACAGATTCACAGCCAGTCTCAGCAAATTGTGAGGCCCTCTGCAACTTAGTGAGACTCTGTTTCAAAATAAAGAACAAAATAGGGCTGGACTGTAGCTCAGAGGTAGAATGCCCCTGAGTTCAATCCCCAGTACCACACACACACACACACACACACACACACACACAAAAACCCAACAACAACAACAAACAAACATTAATTTACCATAAAGGCCCAGTATGCAAAGACACTCACACTGGGCATGGGAGCTTCAGCATAAGAATTTGGGGAGACACAAATCCGTCCACAACAAAAGATAAAGCTAAAATATTTAGACAAATATAATCTGATGAAGGCTTTACCAGTAGGTCTTGACTAAAGAAATATTTTCAACCATGTGTTTCAGTCAGACGTAAAGTAACTGACTCCATTTGGAAGACCTAATGAATGTGAATTTTTTAAAATAAATTTGGCTGTAAAAATTGTTAACATTATCAGAGAAGCATATAAATAATCATAAAATCTGCAAGATTAAGATAAAGAAGTTAAATGTGACATCAGGATACTCTCCCAGGATAAGGCTTGCTCCCGAATTTTTTTTTTTTTTTTTTTTGTACTTGTGTCCTTGGGGATTGAATCCAGGAACATTCTACCTCTGAGCTACACTCCCAGCACGACTGGATTTTTTTGTTATGAAACAGGATCTTTCTAGGTTGATGAGAGTCTAACTAAATTACTGAGGCTGTCTTCAAACCTGCCATCTTCTTATTTCAGCCTCCCAAGGACTAGAATTACAGGAGTATACCTCCATGCCCAGCTCTTGCTCCCTATTTGTTCAGTCTCCTCTGAGACCTGCCCCAAATCCTTGTTCTCACATCCTGAACATTCACTATTTTCTTAATATTTCATTTTTTCTAAACCATATAACAAGAAAGTTGCAAACATCATACCTCTCTTTCCATAAAAATTTTGGCATAAATTGCCTAAGAAAGAGGATATTTTCTTATTTTTAGCCAAAGTATAATTATCAAAGTTAGGAAAAATAATATTGATACAGTCTTATCTATAGTCCATTTCAAATTTAATAAGCCATGCCAATAATGTCCCTAATAAATATTATTTTTCCTGGATCTGAATCCAAACCAAGGGCATTCAATGCATTTAATATCATGTCCCTCTAATTTCCTTTGTTTTAAATGACTATGAATGTTGAAGCATATGGCCAATTGTATTTCACAAAAAGTCTCTAAAGTAAGTTTTTCTGATGCCCCTTATAGTCATTTGAAGTTCTGTGCTCTTAGCTGGAACACCACAGGAGCAACTCAGTGTTCTCAGTTCATCACACCGGGACATACTGGATGCCGTTTTGTCCCATTTCTGCTGATGGTGCTTTGATCACATGGCTGAAGTAGTATACACTAGGTTTGTCCATTATATGGTTACCACTTTCTCTTTGTGACTGCAAGTCATTGGTGGGAATACATGTGAGAGTGTGCAAACACCATGCTCCTCATCGAGCTTTCCTCTACCACTTCTAGCACCCACTGTTTCTTGCCCAAGACCTTTATTACTTTGAGAGTTGCAAGTGGTGATTCTTCCAAATCCACTGTTTCTTATTAGTTGGCATTAGTTGTAAGAAAGCAATTCCCCAAATTTATGTATTTGTGTATTCTATCATTTATATCAACATGAACTCATTATTCACTGGTCTACAATAAATGACTATCATTATTGGTTTAGGCTGTCAATTCCTTCCACATTTGGCCAATGAGAAACCCTTCAAGCTAAGATTATTGAAAGTCTTGTCTCCTCTGCTTTGTTCTCTGCCTTTCACCTCTCAATTCACTTCCCCTCCTATCAATCAAAATGATTCTCACCAAGGTAAGTAAGAGCCTTTTCCTGGGTAAATCAATGAACAATCTTCAATTCTGACCTTTGATTCCTTTCTGTTCCACTCAACAGCATGGATCACTTCATTCTTCTGTTGAAATCCTCTCTTATCTGGGCTCTCATCACATCCTTCAATTCACATGTAAATAAGTGGAAAAATGAAGCCCACACAGAATCCATTCTAATGGTGACATCAGAGGTACCGGCTTCTCAATAGCAGTGTCAGTCTGAAGGTCAGACTCCTAGCACAGAAATGCATCTGTGTGTGTGTGTGTGTGTGTGTGTAACCAAATTCTGGTACCCTTCTCAATTTGCCAAATCAAACAATTGGGGCAAGCCTTTGGGAAGAAGTATTTATTGATTTGCTAGCAGACTGGAGGAGCCCGTGAACTTAAGAGTTCAAAATCAAACCCTAGATTCTTCCTGAACAATCAAGTCCCTTTTAAGAGTTAGGTCTTTGGGGTCACATGGGCTTGTCAGAAGAAATATAATTCATACCTAAATCATCCTTGAGTTGGTTCTTCCTCATATTCAGGACGCCAGGCATCCAGACTTTACTTCTTTGGTCAGTAAACTCTTAAGAGCCTGTTACTTGTTAATGGGGGGAGAAGGAGAAAGGGAGAGCAGAAAGGAGTAAAGAAAAAATGAATCAGCTTTGAAACAGGCCACCTGTTAGCTGCCAGGGTCAGAATCAAAACCCTCTCTTATGTGTGTGGGAGGGGCAGGCTGGGTACTGGGATTGAGCTCAGGGACAGTCTACTTCTGAGCTACATCCCAGCCCTATTTTATTTTTTATTTTGAAACTGGTTCTTGCTATGTTGCTGAAGGCCTTGCTAAGTTGTTGAGGCTCAACCCTGCAATCCTCCTGGCTCAGCCTCCCAAGTACTGGGATTATAGGCGTGTACCACCAGGCCCAACTAGAAATGCATCTTTGATGTGAGCAAATGTTAGCAGGGATTTCTCCTACAGTTCAAGAGGACAGCAACAGGGTGAGTGCTTATCAGGCATATTCTGAACATGATTTAAGGATGTACATCCTGGCAGCTTAGCAGTCAGGCTTCTCTCTTCAGTCTCATTTTACTAATATCTCTCATTCTTTTCTTTCTTTCTTTTCTTTTTTTTTTTTTTTTTTTTTTTTTTTTTTTTTTTTTTTTTTTTTTTTTTTTTTTTTCGATACTGGGGATTGAACCCAGGGGCATTCTACCTCTGAGCTACACCTCCAGCCATATTTTTTATTCTTTATTTTGAAACAGGGTCTCACTAAGTTGCAAATGGTCCCACTAAGTTGCTGAGACTGGCCTCAAACCTGTGATCAGCCTCCCAAGTACTAGGATTTCAGCCACCTGTATGCCTGGCTCTGTGGCTGGGATTTCTGTGCCACCTGCTGGTTGCCCATTGGTTCTCCCAATAGGGGATGGTAGCGGGATGCTAGAGGGAAGCCTTGGGGCTGGAGGAAATAGAAAAGATGTGCTCTGGCCTGTCTGGTCGTTATAGGTTTTCTTTTTGGGTCCTGTTTCTTTTAGTGCACCCCAAACCACACCCCCGGCCCCAGCAGCCTTCTTCACACCAGCAGCATCTTTCCCTCCAGAGGCAGAAGCAGAGTCTACTTTCTGGTTTTTCCAGCCATGGCAGAACCAGCTGAGCAGCATTCCTCCCAGAGATCTGAGTTTTCACTCCATGGTACTTCTTTTTTTTTTTTTTTGGTCCTGGGTATTGAACTCAGAGGCATTCTACCTCCAAGGTATACCCTCTGCCTGATTTTATTTCTTATTTGGAAACAGGGTTTCACTAGGCGCTAAGAGCTTCTCTAAATTGCCAAGACTGGCTTTGAAACTGCGATCCCCCTGTCTCAGCCTCCCAAATACTGGGATTATGGGTATGCACCACCACGCCTGTAACCTCAGCTCAATGATTTAAACATCGAAGCTTGAGCTAATGTTGCCTCCTCAGCTTTCTGCAGTGCTGTCTCTGTGATGCCTTAGTGTTGTCTTTCTGCTTTTGCAGTTACCATTAACGATTCTTCATACCCAGTTAATTTTTTTGTATTTATTTACTGGGGTTTTGTTTGTTTGTTTGTTTGTTTGTTTGTTTTTGTCAGCGGAACTGGGGATTGAACCCAGAGGCATTCTACCTTCGAGCTACATCCCAGCCCTATTTTTTATTCTTTGTTTTTGAAACAGGTCTCACTAAGTTGTGAAGGGCCTCACTAAGTAGCTGAGGCTAGCTGCGAACCTACGATCCTCCTGTCTCAGCCTCCCAAGTATTGGGATTACAAGCACCACCATGCCCAGCTTTAATTTGTTTACTCTTTATTGGGAACTAGAAATTGAACCCAGGGGTATTCTAACTCCGAGGTATACCTACAGACGTCTTTACTTTTTATTTGAAATAGGGTCTCACTCAATTGCTGAGGCTGGCCTTGAACCTGTGATCCTCCTGTCTCAGCCTCCCAAGTACTGGGATCACAGGCAGCATGCACCATCATGCCCGCTTATTTATTTTTTACTTTTAACTCATACCTAAAAGTTATACATGTTTATGGGGTACCATGTGATGATTTAATGTACGTATACATTTTATAATGCTCAGATCACTGCCAACCTATCTCCTAAAGTATGTATCATTTAACAGTTATTCATATTTATATTTATTTCATATTCATATTTAACAGTTAAAATTTTGCCATTAAAACCTGTCTCCTTACTGGACCCTGACTGACACATGACCCTCTTACTTTTTCCCTTTTTGTCAATTGATCCTTCTTATCATCTCTAATCAAATTATTTGTATGTTTTCAAGGTACTCTAGAAATAAACTTTTCCTAAATAAGCTCTGGTTTCAATATTTCTCCTCCACCACCACCACCAATAGTTTGCTCATTTCCTAGAGCCATGGCATTTAGGGTTCTCCAGCTCTAGGGTTCAGCTTCTTGAGCTCCATGTGACTTAGAAGACAATGAGAGTTCACACTTACCAAAAAAAGGTACTCAGTCTTCAGGCAGGAACTCAAAATACCACCCCTTGCACAATTTCCCTGTTTGCTTCAGTCTAGTTCCTAGCTGGAAAGGAGACAGACATGACCCTCTCCCCAGGGCATTCCTCTGCTCTACAGAATCCACTAGAAAAGCCTTTCTGGTGTGTAGGAGGAAGGTGTGGACCAGCTTGTTTTACTGTGACTAGGAACTTCTCTTGCCTGCAGCCTTGTTCTTGTTTAACTGCTGTGTCCTTAGCCTCTACATTTATTCTACTGAGAAGCGTGTTCCTCTCTTTCCTCCTGTGGCAGCCTTTTCCCCCACGCTGAACTTCACTCTGGGCACCTGACTGGCCACGTCATCTGTATGCTGGAGATGCCAAGCTTTGGCAGGAGTGGGAGCTGCAGGACACTGCCCCGTGAGTTGCTGTGAAGAGAGCAAGGAGCCTTTGAGGACCTTATAGAGGGAGGGGAGAAGGAGCCAGAGCGGAGAGGTGTCCTATAATAGGGCAAGGGGTTTCAGCTTCAGGAACAGAAGTGGATTCATCTCCAGATTCAGGTGTAGGGAACAAGGTATCAAGTCTACTTGTCAAATGACCAGTATAGATTAAAGTTGCAGTCAGGCAATATGCTGTCCTTGATGCTATCCTTAATGAAGATTAAAACTGCAGTCAGCCAATGTGCTGTCCTTAATCGTAATGTGGGATGCAGGAAAGGGCACAAGCTGTGGGGACTGGTTGCAGGAAAGTGATATGTACAGGGCTTAGCAAATAGGACGTTGGAGAATGTCCAGAAGTCGGGTTGTGTGACAGACTCTGGGTGGTCAGGTAGACAGGAGACTCAAGTAGTCACAAAGAACCAAACTGCACGGGACATCAAGGAGGGAAGGATCAACAGCTTAAAATACTGCTGAGAACTTGAGGAAGACAACTGAGAAAAAGAGCTTGGAGATGATGATTCACATTGGCAACCTTCAGGGTAAGTGAGAGTAGATTAATGGTTGGGAGGAGGTAAGGTGTATTTTTGTTGTTGTTTCTCTAGGGGAAGTTGAACATCTCTAGGATAAGATACTAAGTGACCACCTCTAGAAGCCAGTAGCCATTGTTCTGCTCAATAGAGCCAGGGATGGTGGCTAAGGAATCTTGGAATATAATGCTATACCAACAGGCCCATGGCTGATGCTATGATTCTATAGCCCACCAACGGCTTCCCTGCATCCTATAGCCCATGAACTGGGCCAGAAGGCAGAGGACAGTGGCACTGGGAGGTGACAGTGAGGCCAGTCACTGTGGATCTCATTTCACTTTTTGCCTGCATTGACCACTGCCTGATGCCTGGCAGTCAACTAGGTGGTCTTGAATACGGTGCAGGCTGGGAAACCAGGTACACTGATCACCACCCAAAAACCAACAGAAAGTTCAAATCTGTGTGTGACTGTGACCTGTGAACAAGCTTTTTGAGATGGCTTTGCTGTCATCTGCTAGGGGTTTGATGGTGATGACAACTTGACTGCCCTGTGCATCATTTACACATAATTAAGTTGATGCTTTTCAGTCTGCGCTAGCTGAATGTATCTACCTAGGTCCTAGGACTATATCGGGCAGAATGTGGAGCTTGTGGTCTAATACAGGAGTGAAAAGGGGTCTACTGAGTGGCAGGGCGGGGGAGGTGTCCAGAATTTCTATGGGACGATGATCTGGATTCCTAGGTCTTCCATTGGCCCCCCGAAGAAAGTTCTCAGGGGGACACAAGCTCCCGATTACAGGAGGGGATGGAGAGCTGATAAAATTTAGAGAGTAGGTGGCAGCCCTTTTATGAAGCCAGAGATCAGTCTGTCCCTTCTCCTGGCTCTGTCCCAAGCTCGGCGTAATTGTCTCTAGTTTGATAAGGTGTTGAATAAACATGTTGTGGTAATAATGTCGGAAGTAGATGCCAACTGCATAGGCTGGCAATGTACTACAGCAGTGTTGAAAACTTTCCAATATTAGGGAAGTCTGACAATATAGGTACAGGGAAGCAGGGGTGGAATTTCTAGGTGCTTGATGGAGGTAAAGGAGGTGAGTGGGTAGATTGAATTTGTAGCTAAGATCCATATGTTTCAGGAAAAGAGATGGGAGTTTAATAATAGAAGCTGAGGTTCCAAATCACTTTCATGTCCTTCCTCTGTATAACGTCCTATCCTCAAATGGATGGAAGCTGGAAATCTGTATCATTGCTATTGCTTTTGCTTTCTATTTTTTTTTTTTTTTTTCTGGTACAGGGGATTGAACTCAGGGGCATTCTACCTCCGAGATATACCCTCAGCCCTATTTTTTATTCTTTTATTTTGAAACCGAGTCTCACTAAGTTGCGGAGTGCCTCACTAGGTAGCTGAGGCTGGCTGCGAACCCGGATCCTCCGGTCTCAGCCTCCCGAATGCTGGGATTACAAGCGTGCGCCACCACGCCCGGCTCTGCTTTCTATTTTTTATGGGACTCGCAATTTTGGTTTTGTTTTTCTTTTTTTCTTGGGGTCTCAGAATTTTAATTGCACTTGCATATTATAGATTTCCTCAATCCCCACACAGACGCTGCTGGAGACAATAATCTGAAAAATTATCAAGTGTCACTCATTTGTTATACTGCCACTTGGCCCAGGGATGTTTTGGGTTTTCCTCAAATTGGTGATTCTGTATCCTCACCAGCAGCTTGATTGTCACTGGGTCGGGCAGTCTTAGCTCTTAGCCACTAAGAGTATTCATACTAGTCTTTAGAGGGCCTGAATCTAGAGTTCTAGGCTGGATTTCCAGCAGATTCATCTCTCTCTCTCTCTCTCTCTCTCTCTCTCTCTCTCTCTCTCCCCCTCTCTCTCTGTCTCTGTCTCTCTCTCTCTCTCTCTCTGTCTCTCTCTCTCTCTGGTTCCAGATGACCTGGCTGTGGCTCCAGCCCCTGCCTCAAATTTCTGGTCCTCTCCTACTTAACTGTGTAACAGCTACCATAGCAGTACATGTCCCATAGCGGTATGGCTGTGTCTATCTTTGCCTCCCTTCATCCTAAACCAGCCCTGGGCAACCACCACTCTACTTTCTGCTTGGACAATTTTAGACACTTCATATAAGTGGTGTTTATCCTTCTATGAATGACTTACTTCATTTAGTATCATGATCTCAAGGTTCGGCCATGCTGCTACATTTGACACATCTCCTTCTTTCTATGGCTAACATCCGTTGAATGTACATACCACATTTTCTGGATATATATAGAAAAATATATTTATAGCCAGGTGTGGTGGCGCACGCTTGTAATCCCAGTACTTGGGAGACTGAAACAGGAGGATCGCAGATTCAAAGCCAGCCTCAGCTACTTAGTGAGGTCCTCCACAACTTAATGAGACCCTGTTTCAAAATAAAGAATAAAAAATAGGGCTGGAGATGTAGTTCAGAGGTAGAATGCCTCTGGGTTCAATCTCTAGTATCACAAAAAAAAAGAAAGAAAAATATATTTATATATAAAGAAAATATATATAAATACATATATGTCCCACAGATGGGACATTGTGTAGTGGTATCCATGGGTGAGCCAGTATCTAACTCCACCCTACTGAATTGTTAGATGCTAATCCTTACGTTCTGTTGAAAGGGAACCTGCCCCTTTTGGGAAGGGCAATGATGTCAAAGGCCAGAATTCAAGACTCGAGAATCTTGAGGGTTCAGAAAACTGTGGAATCAATTATCAGGGCCCCTAAGGGATTAGAGCAGGAACTGGGTGTTCTGGCTAAACCATGGGTTAGGCTGCTGAGCATTGCTTTGAATTACTTAATCAAATTAAATAATCACCCATTCTAAAAACTGCAATTACTAATATACAATTTCTGTATTGATCATTTCTTATTGATCCTTGGATTTTTGAAATTCTCTACATAGGGTTTTGATCACATGCCAGATGTCTAATAAACAACCCATCGTACTTTTCAAGTGGCACAAGCTTGTGGTTGTGGGGCTAGTCATTGCAGTTTGGGTGAGTATTTCTCTTTTGACTTGTCCCTACACACTAACAGATCTTGAACCAGTTATTTTCATCTGGGAGAAAAAGGCTGAGAGAAACTATCCATTTCCCTGCTTCTAATCCAGAAGCAGAATTGTCATTATTATAAAGTAAATGAGTAATTTGTATCACGTAGGAGTACAAGAAAGGGGAGTTCAGAACACTAGCTTAAAAGACCGTGCTTGAGGAAGAGAGATGTAAATCTAAGTAGCCCATGCACTCTCTTTTTCCAGATTGTTATATTTCTGCTCCAGGACAAATGGCTCCTTTCCAGTTTCTTTCTCTCAATAGTGTGGATTGAAGCCAGAAGCATTCTGCCTCTGAGCTACATCCCAGTCTCTTTTTTATTTTGTTAGTTTTGTTTTGTTTTTCTGGTACTGAGGATTGAACCCAGGGACATTCTACCACCCAGATACACCCCTGGCCCTTTTAATTTTTTTTATTTTAAAACAGGATCTTGCAGCCAGGTGTGGTGGCACACACTTGTAATGCCAGTACTTGGGAGGCTGAAACAGGTTCAAAGTCAGCCTCAACAACATAATGAGGATCTCAGAAACCTAGTGAGACCCTGTTTTCAAATAAAAAAAATAAAATTGGGCTGGGGGCGTAGTTTAGAGGTAGAATGCCTCTTGGTTCAATCCCTAGTACCAAAAAGAAAGAAAGGAAGAAAGGAAGGGAGGGAGGGAGGGAGGGAGGAAAGAAGGAAGGAAGGAAGGAAGGAAGGAAGGAAGGAAGGAAGGAAGGAAGAAAAAAAAGAAACAAAGTCTTGCTAAATTTCTGAGGCTGGCCTTGAACCTGCAATCCTCCTATTCCAGCCTCCCAAGTACTGGGATTACAGGTGTGCGCCACCATACCTGGCTCCCATTCCAGGTCTTAAAACTGACAAAGGCACTGTCCCATGCACCTTGCCTTTTCTCCTTGATTCTTTTGAGAGAAGCTGCAATTTTTCAAAAGGGGGTTTTGTTAGGAATAAATCAGGAAACAAAGCAAAAAGAAAGCTTAAAGAAGCTGGGTGTGGTGACGCACGCTTGTAATCCCAGCATTCGGGAGGCTGAGACCGGAGGATCGGGGTTCGCGGTCAGCCTCAGCTACCTAGTGAGGCACACCGTAACTTAGTGAGACTCGGTTTCCAAATAAAGAATAAAAAATAGGGCTTGGGGGTATAGCTCGGAGGTAGAATGCCCCTGAGTTCAATCCCCAGTACCGCAAAAAAAAAAAAAAAAAAAAAAAAGGAAGCTTAAAGATATCAACCCATGTATTGACAAAGGACAAATTAGTATATTAAACTAACAGCAATTGTCTACAACCAGCACCTTTTTCTGGGCCTTGGTTCAAGCTTATCAGTGTTTAGATAAGTTAATGTATTTGCTTCGACTAGTCCTGGTGAAACTTGAAATCTTTTCTCTCTTTATCCCCTCCTTATTTCCTTCTATTTTTAGTGTTGTAAAATAGAAATAACATAAAATTTGCCATCTTAAACATTTTGAAGTGGTATTAAGTGCATCCTAATGTTGTGTGAACACCATCTTCCATCTCTTTTCATCTTACAAGATTGAAACTCTATGCCCGGCATGGAGGTGGACGTTTGTAATCTCAGTGCTTGGGAGGGTGAGACACAAGGATCCCAGGTCCAAGGCTAGTCTCAGCAACTTAGGGAGGCCCTTCACAACTTAGTGAGACCCTGTTTCAAAATAAAAAGTAAAATAGGGCTGGGGACATAGCTCAAAGGTAAAATGCCCCTGGGTTCCACCCCTAGCATCAAAAACAAACAACAACAACAAAAAAAAAACCCCTGAAACTCTGTGCCGGGTCTCTTCCTCCTCCCTTCAGGCCCTGACAACCACCATTACTCTATGCGTTTAGTTTTTTTTCTTTTCTTTTCCTTTTTTTATACTGGAGATTGGACCCGGGGGCATTCTGCCTAAACTACACCTCCAGTCCTTTTTATTTTTTATTTTGAAACAAGGTCTTGCTAAGTTGTAGAGGCTAGCCTCAAACCTGAGATCCTCTGGTCTCAGCCTCCCAAGTAATGGGTTTACAGGCATGTGCCACCATACCCAACAATGTGTCTGTTTTTGACAACTACGATTACCTTCTGGAAGTGCAGTCATATGCTATTTATTGGAGATGGACTGACTTATTTCACTTAGCATCACCTTTTCAAGGTTCATCCAGGCTGCAGCCTGTGCCAGAATTTCCTTGCCTTTTACTGCCAAATCAGGTTACATTCTACAGACACTACATTCCGTTCCTCCTTTCATCTGTCATGGGTACCTGGGCTGCTTCTATGGTTGAGCTATTGTGGTTAATGCTGGTGTGACTGTAAGGTCTGGGAGAGACCCTTCCTTAGTTAGGGGATCTCAGCACTCACCCCAATTAATCACGAGAGTTATTACTTGATGTAATAAAGTAAGAGGTTTATTGAGCCAGCGCTGGGGCCCCACTCATGTCTTTTAAAGAGACAGAGGAGAGGAGCCCCGAGCCTCAGTGAGTAGGGTTTTTAAAAGAGAAGCAGCAAGGTAGGGGTAGAAAGTTTAAGGCATGTTGGGAGGGGTGAGAGGGACAAGTTTTTTAAGACATAGCATTTTTAGACATACACTGGTCATAACAAGTATAACAATTTAAAAACATCTTGAACAGTCAGAGTGTTTATGGTTACAGCGCCCCGAATGGCCAGATAAGTACAGAGCAGACATTTGCAAACACATGGCTTATATTTTACTTTTAAATGTTTACATAATGTTTTATCATTGTCAGAGAACTTAAGGGGGCTTGGACTCTTCTGAAACCCAAGGGGGACCTGGGCTTCTGCATTTTAGTTGTATTTTAATTTTTTATCCTTATATCCCCTCTTTTTCTTTTTGTATTTATTTTAATCATGAAATTTTTGTTTTTACCTCAGTACTGGTGCCAGGTCTGAGGGCCTGGTACTGCTGTTTTATTATTAGAATTTGTACAGCACTAATACGTTTATGGATAAAGGTTATTAGTTTATTGAAAATACAGGGTCCTAGAGTTATACACAAAAGTAAAATAAGGAGTGGTCCAGCTAAAGTAGAAATCAGGGTAGTAAGCCAAGGGGAGTTATTAAACCAGCTTTTAAACCATCCCTGCTGAGCTTTTTGATCTTTTTGTTTTTTGGCTAGTCTTAAAAACAACACTTCTCCTTTAAAGCCGCACAAAGTCTACCTTTTTTCAAAAAGAGCAAATCTAATCCTCTTCTGTTCTGGAGAACTACCTCTGACAGGGAGGTTAATGACTTTTTTAAATTGGTTATTGACTGTTTTATTAGTTTTAAATCTTTATTTATTGAGGCTCTTAGGGCATTGAGGTGTTGAGATTTATGCACTAGAGTAGTGGCACCTATTTTTACACCTGTTGTTACCCCTAAGCCTAATAGGACAGCCAGGGTTAGAGATACTGGCTCCCTCCTATGTCGGCTAAGGTGGAGGTTGAATTTATTTTTAAAAGAACCAGCTTTATGATAGATAATTTTGGGCACAAGCTGTACTATGACACAATAATCTCTTGAGCTATTAAATACAGAGGATGTTAAACAAGGAGTTAAACCAGTATTGTAGGCCCACCATCCATTGTATGGTACTAAATATTTGTTATTGTTTTTTGCTTTTGGGACTGATAAAGTCTGGTTACATAATGGCCGATGGCCTGGGGGAACTGCCCCTATACAAGTTCCCTTTCCTGAAACGTCAGTTAGTGTTAACTTGCCTTGAGCTCCCCAGTCACAGGCTGAGTGAGAGATGGTGTTGTTGAATTGACCAGAGTAGGCTATTCCTTTATAGTAAGGGGGGCTAGGAGTTAGGCAGAGCCAGTAAGACTTAGTAAAGTTAGGATTTGATTGATTGAGGGCCAGATAAGCACCTCGTATGAGGTTAAATAACCATTGGTCTGGACTAGGAATTTTAACAATTTGAGAAGTTGGAGAAGTAGAAATTAGGCTGGGGGGCTGCAAGAGTAGTTGGAATTTTTTGTTGGCTCTCTGATTGGAAAGCTGTTAAGTCAGATAATACTTTATTTGGCCCGATAGGAGGGACAGGTGGGGATTTAACTCTTAATTTTATAGAGAAGGCAAATCCTGTATCCTTTCCAGACCTATAAAATCTGAGGCCCCATGTCCTTCCAGTTACCCAATCTCGGGCCTGCTTCCCCTCCTCCGTAAATGAGATATCTAAGGGAACATATCCAGATGTGGGAGAGCGGTGGTGTATAACTGTAATAAGATCCCATGAGGAAGCAGGCTTCCAGTGTACATCCCCAGTAGTTTTACAGCCCCACTGTTTACAATAATAGTAATCAAGACCTCCACATCTTTGTGCTAGACTCCTCGTTCTGCCATCTCGGGGGCAGACATAGAATGGTGTGAGCTTTAATGTGACTCTTGCATTTGGATTTTTATAGCCAGGGCTTTCTTTTTCTCCTAATGTATTATATAATGCTCTTTTTATTTGTGGGAGGTTATTTTTTCCTGGAATTTCTTGTAAAATATCCCATTTATCTAATCCCATTATTAGATTATATATATTAGGACTTAAATTTGGCCACCAAGTCCAAAGGGGAGCAACTTTTGTAATGTTCCATACAACTTTTCCACCTTGGGAGACTACTAACCAGGTCAGCTTAAGGGGAGCATGGGGATTAGAGTCACAGTTACTTATCGGGAACAGCAACAGAAGTAGGTTCACAGAGAAGGCGAAGCTTGAGAGGATTTTTAGTTTTTTCTACCTTTCAGTCATTGTCAGCAGATGGTGCAGCTTTGACGTGTGATGCATGAATCCAAGCAGATATGCCGTCTACTTTTAGCGCGGTGGGAGTTGTTAGGAGAACGATGTAGGGTCCCTTCCACTGGGCCTCAAGGTTCCCAGCTCGATGACGTCTCACGTAAACTGAGTCCCCAACCTGGAACTGATGTGGCACTTGAGGTTCCCTGAGTCGATAAGCGTCCGTCAGAGGCTTTTACACTCTTTTTTGCACGATCTCTAAGGCTTTCAGTCTGGCAAGCAAAGGTTGATTAGAGAAATATTCAGAAAAATTTAAAGAGGTTAACGGAGGAGGAGCCCCATACAAGATCTTATAAGGTGTCCGACCTAGACAGTTGGGAGTATTTCGGGCCCTAAAAAGAGCATAGGGAAGGAGGGCCGTCCAGTCTATAACGCCAGTCTCTAAGGATAATTTAGTCAAGGTCTCTTTTAGAGTTTTATTTATTCTACCTGTCCTGAGCTCTGGGGTTGGTAAGCACAATGTAATTTCCAATCCACCCCAAGGACCTTGGCCATACCCTGGCTTACCTGGGCAACGAAGGCTGGACCGTTGTCCGATCCTATTACCTTAGGAATGCCAAACTGAGGGAAGATTTTTTCCAAGATCTTTTTGGCCACTACTATAGCAGTCTCCTTTTTGGTGGGATAAGCTTTTACCCATCCAGAGAAGGTGTCTACAAAGACTAGCAGATACTTATTTCCATATTTAGCTGGTCAGATTTTAGTAAAGTTAATTTTCCAGAAAGAGCCAGGCCGATTTCCTTTGAGCCTTTTCCCTTCTATCCCTTTGGTAGACTGCACATTTATTTTCTGACAAGGCACACAGTTTTTAACCACAGTCTCTGCCAACTCCCCCAGATTAGGAATCCAATAATGAGATTTTTTTTTAACCATTGCTTTGAAATGTTTTTTTTTTAAATGAGTCATTTAATGTAGCTGTTTGAGGAACTCTATGGCTTTCTCTTTGGACAAAATTTGTTTTTCTTCTGTCTTTTTGGCCAAGTATGAGACAGTTTTATGGCCCGATTCTTCCTTATCTATATTGGAGGGAAGTATATTAAGTCCATGGGCCGCCCGCTTTGCTTCTCTATCAGCTCGTTGATTTCCTAAGGCTACTTCTGATTTTCCTTTCTGGTGTCCTTGACAATGAACAATAGCCACTTTTTGGGGTTTGTGTATTGCCTCTAACAGGTTTAGAATTTCATTTTTGTTTTTAATATCTTTTTCAGCAGAAGTTAATAACCCTCGCTGCCGATAGATGGCACCATGCACATGGGCAGTAGCGAAAGCGTACCGGCTGTCTGTGAAAATGTTTATTTTTTTATTTTTTGCCAGCTTTAATGCTTGAGTCAGAGCAATCAACTCTGCTTTTTGAGCTGATGTTCCTTTTGGCAAACTGCTTGCCCATATCACCCCTTCTGAGTCTACTACCGCTGCCCCAGCCAGTCTCTTACCCTCTACGATGTAGCTGCTGCCATCAGTATACCAGGTGAACTCAGCATCGGAGAGTGGCTGATCACTGAGGTCACTTTGGGTCCCAGTTTCTTCTGCCAGAATTTCTTGGCAACTGTGGATCACTTCTTTGTTTTTTTCTGCGATCTCAGGCAGCAGGGTAGCAGGGTTTAGGACGACAGGAGGGGCAAACTGGAAGGATTAGGAACAGTAGGGTGCATATCTTGTACTCTCTTATTAACTTTTTGTAAGTCCTGCACTGGGCGATAGTCTCCTGTACCAGGCTTGCGTACTGGAAGGAGAGGAGTATTCCATGGTGATCTGTACTGAATCAGGACACCAGATTTCAATAAACGCTGGATGTGGGGTCTTATTCCTTCTCGAGCTTTCTTACTCATTGGGTACTGATGAATTGTAATTGGCTCAACCAAGGCTTTTAATGCTATCACCACCGGGAGGGGGCGCCTAATAGCCAATCTTAATCCAGCTGTTTTTGCCCAGGCTTGAGGAAATCGCCTAATCCATTCTGTCATATCTGCAGGCTCAGGGATAGACTCAAAAAGTCGATGTTCATCCTCTATTTTTATAGTTAGGGCAGAGATTAATTGTTCTTTTTGAGTCACTGAAGGCCCTTCTGGAGTAAAAGTAATTTGGGCTCCTATTTTAGTTAAAAGATCTCTCCCCAATAAGGGGCTGGACATTCTGGTATAACCAAGAATGAGTGGGTTACCCGGCCCAATCCAAGGTCAACAATTCTTTGGGTAGTCCATGAATATTGTTGTTGACCTGTGGCACCTATTACCCAGGATTTTTTGTTGGAAAGAGGTCCAGAGGGACGCAACAGAACAGAATGTTGGGCCCCCATCTCTACTAAAAATTTAACAGGTTTCCCCTCCACTTTTAGAGTTACCCTGGGTTTAGGGAGGGGGTCTGAGCCCCGTCCCCCCCTAATCTTCGGCCAGGGCCATAACCTTCCTCTGAACTCTTTTTTGTGGGCATTTTCTTGCCCAGTGACCTTTTTCCTTGCAGTAGGAACATTGATCCTTTTTCAAGGGGGGTGCCTTGCTCTTTTACTGTTGCCCAGGTTCCCTATCTTTCTAGGCCTATTCCGCTCACCTCCTTCCACTACTGCAGCCAAGATCCGAGAAAAATTTTTTTCCTGTCTACGGTCTCTCTTATTTTCCCTTTCCTCTCTTTCTCTCTCCTTTCTTTGCTCCTTTTTTTTCTCTGTCTCCCTCTTATGATACACTTTCTTAGCTTCTTTCACCAAAACTTGCAATGTCTGGTCCTGTAACCCCTCCAGTCTTTGTAACTTTTTTTTTATATCAGGGGCTGCTTGCCCTATAAAAGTTATAGCCACTGTAGCCCTTTGCCCCCTGAAGTGGGGTCAAAAGGGGTATACCTATGAAAAGCCTCCATTATCCTTTTTAAAAACACTGACGGGGTTTTTTTTTCCTCCTGTAAAACCTCTCTTACCTTAGCCAAATTAGTGAGGCACCTCGCTGCGCCACAGAGACCTGCCAGTAGAGCCTGGCGGTAGACACGCAGCCGCTCCCTACCTTTAGGTTGGTTGTAGTCCCAGTTTGGACGGCTCAAAGGAAAAGCGAGGTCAATGAGGTTAGGGAGAGTGGTAGGGAGCCCATTTTCCCCTAGAACATTTTTTTGGGCTTCCATCAGAATTCTCTCCCTTTCCTCAGTCGTGAAGAGGGTTTGCAAAAGTTGTTGACAGTCATCCCATGTTGGCTGGTGAGAGAACATTAAAGACTCCATTAGGTTAGTCAAACGCTGGGGATCATCTGAGAAAGAGGGGTGATTGGTTTTCCAATTATATAGGTCAGCTGAAGAAAATGGCCAGTATTGTAAAGGTTGTAAACCCATCTGTCCATCCTCATCTGAGGGAGGAGGACCAAAAGCCCTAAGGGGGAGTACCTGGGTAGAATCTGGAGAAACCCCCCTCCTACTCTGGGTGCCCTGAGCAGGCCCTCCCTCCAGCCCTACCGGAGGAGCAGAGGGTCCTTCTACGGCGCCTCCAGCAGCAAGGTCACCCATACCCATTACAGGGGGAGGGTAAGGTGGGAGAGGGAGCTCCTGGTCAAGGAGGTGTAACTCCTGGGTGAGGATAAATCTTGCGGGGTTCAAGAGGGTCAAGAGTTGGTCCCTGTGTCTGGACAGCCAGGACTTCAGTTTTAGGCGGTGGGTGGGGTATCCATGGTTTTATCTAAGCTGGTGGTGTTTAAACCAGGTCCTGCCAGACGAGAATGTAAGGGTGCTGGTCTGGATGTTCAACAGGTCCCGGCTGAAAGATAACATTCTTAACAGCAGATATTATCATCTGATCAAAGGTTCCCTTGGGTGGCCACTCAACATTATAGAGAGGCCACTCAGAAGTGTAGAAAGTTTGCCACTTTCCTTTTTTTACTTCCACAGAGAGATTATGAGCCCTCTCCTTTACTTCAGACCAATGTCTAAGGGTTAAACTCAGAGGAGTTGTTACAGTTTGTCCCATGACTGACAGATAAATCAACAACACAAAAAGTGCAAACAGTAAAGATAGTCCACAATCCAAAACCACTTGCCCTGTCCTACTCTTTATTAGCCACCTTCGAGAAAACACCTTCGAAGGCCTGTAACCTAAATCCTTTCCGGGCAAGAGAAGAAATTCGTCCGGCCTCTTCCGAACGAATTTCACACCGGAGGCCACCAGGCGTCCCTGGCCCTCCCCATCTGGGGCGTCCCCCAGGGTGGCAACCTGAGATTCTCCCGACAGGTCTGTCAATCTCTGTTTCGTCGCTCTCACGAGCGGCGAAACGGTTGCAATACAGAAACAGCTGCGCGCGCTTCCTACAGATTCAGCTCAAATGTGGACCATCAAGAAGTACCAGACACAAACAAGGAGTATTCCAAGAACCACTAGACACAGACAGAAACAGAAACTGGCCAGAGACAGACAAGAGACACACATTTAGGCCCCGGGGTCTTTTAACTCACCTCCAAGGTTGACTTCGAAATTGAGGGGTGGGCACAAGTTTCCCGGCCAATGCACCAAAATGTAAGGTCTGGGAGAGACCCTTCCTCAGTTAGGGGATCTCAGCACTCACCCCAATCAATCACGAGAGTCATCACTTGATGCAATAAAGCAAGAGTCTTATTGAGCCAGCGCTGGGGCCCCACTCATGTCTTTTAAAAAGACAGAGGAGAGGAGCCCTGAGCCTCAGTGAGTAGGGTTTTTAAAAGAGAAGCAGCAAGGTAGGGGTAGAAAGTTCAAGGCATGTTGGGAGGGGTGAGAGGGACAAGTTTTCTAAGACATAAGCATTTTTAGACATACACTGGTCATAACAAGTATAACAATTTAAAACCATCTTGAACAGTCAGAGTGTTCATGGTCACAGCGCCCCGAATGGCCAGATAAGTACAGAGCAGACATTTGCAAACACATGGCTTACATTTCACTTTTAAATGTTTACATAATGTTTTATCATTGTCAGAGAACTTAAGGGGGCTTGGACTCTTCTGAAACCCAAGGGGGACCTGGGCTTCTGCATTTTAGTTGTATTTTAATTTTTTATCCTTATATGACCATGGATGGACATACATCTTTTTGAGATCTTGCTTTCAAACTTTGGTGGTATGTTTCCAGAAGTGGAATTGCTTCATCACATGGTAATTCTATTTTTAAATTTTTGTTTTGTTTGTTTGGGTTTTTTGTTTTTGTTTTTAGTGGTACTGGGGATTGAATCCTGGGGTGTCCTACCCCCCACACTATCCCCAGTTCTATTTTATTTTTTTTATTTTGAAACAGAATCTCACTAAATTGCTGAGGCTGGCCTTGGATCAGCAATCTTCCTGTCTCAGTCTTGCAAATTTTACCATCTTAACCGTTTGGGGATAACAGGCGTGAGCCACCATGCCCAGCTTATTTTAAGTTTTTGAGAAACTTCCATAGCATTTTCCATGGCAGCTGTGCCATTTTATACAATGCATAAGGCAGGCAGTCGCCCTGCCGGAGACACAGCAGGCAGAGGAGGGCTGTTTGGTGAATTAGAATTTCTTCCCAAAAGAAAATGAACACATACCACTGATGGGTTCTTTTTTCTCTCCCTACAGATCTTGTACTTCGGAGTTTCCTGGCCTGGCAGCACCATCCCTTGGCCCCCAAGGCCCCGCCACGTATACAGATTCTCCACCTCTTTCCCCCAGGAGTTCGCCAACCTGACCCATCTTCTGTACTGGCCTCCAACCCCAGGAGATGGGGGGGACCTATTGGCCTCCACCAGCCCCCAGACCTCCACCTACCACCTGAGGGGTCCCGCCCAGGACACCCACATCCTGGGAGGTTACCTGGAGGCTGTCCTTGTGGCCAGGGACCACCGGGGCAGGCCCAAGACCCACGGTGGGGATCTGTTTCAGGCACGGCTGCTGGGCCCGGAATTGAAAGCAGGGGTCCCCGGGGATGTCCGGGATCTGGAGAATGGCACCTACCTCTTGTCCTTCCCCCTGCTCTGGGCCGGGTGGGCCCAGGTGCAGGTGCGGCTGATCCACTCCAGTGAGGCCGTTGGGGTTCTGCGGAGAATCTGGAGAGACAAAGGGGCCACAGTTGATTTTAGGGGGCATTTCCGGGGCATGAAAGGGGCCGAAGAGACTGTGATTTGCAATGTTGACCCTCTCTCAACTAACGCTAAAGGACCTACCTGCCAGTACAGGGATGTGGTTTCCGGGGAGCTCTGGTTCTGCGCTCAACCCCCTACCCTGCCCTGCAACTCTTTAGTTGGTCACTCAAGTGGGAGTTACCTGAAGGTGACCACGCTGCGCGAGGAGGCCCTGCTGGCACAGTAAGTAACCCAGACGAGGGGATATGTGTCCCAGCCAGAAGCCACATCCTTCCTTCTCAGTCTTGCTCCTGTGACGACATGGCCCTCCACCGCTTACACCATCCAGTTATTCCTACTCTCATTCAACAAGCATGGCATCCCAGCACTTGGGAGGTTAAGACCAGAGGATTGCAGGTGTGAGGCCAGTGCATGTGGTAAAATTGGCCAAACTCCATTTCAGAATAAAAACTAGTCAGGCGTGGTGGCCCACGCTTGTAATCCCAGTACTTGGGAGGCTGAGACAGGAGGATCTGGGTTCGAGGCCAACCTCAGCTACTTAGTGAGGCCCTCCACAACTTAGGAGACCCTGTTTCAAAATAAAGAATAGAAAAATAAGACTGGGGTTATAGCTCGGAGGTAGAATGCCCCTGGGTTCCATCCCCAGTACCACAAAAAATAAAAATAAAAAATAAAAAGGGATGAGGGTTGTAGCTTAGTGGTAGAACTCCCCTGGGAGTTCAATCCCCAGTAACACACACACACACACACACACACACACACACACACACACACACACACACAGTTGTACAAAGGAAAGGATCCTGAGTTGCAGCTATAGGAAGAGGTTATAATGAAGAATGGGGTGGTTTTCTTGGATGGAGCACATGTGACTAGGTTTATATATTCTGGAAAGAAAGACCCAAAGGAAGAATAAGTTGAAGATGGCGCCAAAAAAATAAATGTGACACCACAATATTTTTTGGGGGGGGGGTACTGGGGATTGAACCCAGAGTCATTCTACCTCCAAGTTTATACCCCCTGCCTGATTTTATTTCTTATTTGGAAACAGGATCTCACTAAGTTGCAAATGGTCTCACTAAGTGGCTGAGGCTGGCTTCAAACCCGGCATCCTCCTTTCTCAGCCTCCCAAGTACTTGGATTACAAGTGTGCACCACCACGCCTGGCCCATTTCAAAATTTTAAAAAGTAAAAAGGACAGAAGGTGTAGCTCAGGGATAGAACACCCCTGGATTCAATCTCCAGCATCACACACACAATATAAAATAAAATAAATAATAAATGTGCATTACTTTTTGGAATCAGAGTAGAAATGACAAGTCAGCCACTCCTGCCCTTAGCAACTCAGACTGCCACCTGTCACCTCCCTCAAAGCTGTTCTTCTGTTTCTCCAGGACAGTGACTGACAAGCTGCTCCCGCAGGGTATTTCTCCGATTCTGATCAGACCGGCAGCTGAGGAGAACATCAGTCTGGGTGAGCGGGACTGGGATGTGCTGAGGCTGCCATGAATGGTAATACACTCAGGAGAGTTTTATTCCTTGGCTGGGATTAGCTTCTACCTGCCAGGGCAGTGGAGTAGAGTGGTCAGTACTACAGGCTGTGACAATAGACATATTTAACATTTTACCTGGTTTGTTTTTGTTTTCGTGTGTGTGATAGGTAGCCTTAGAACTGAATCCCTTAGCCAACTTCAAATGTACAATACCATATTATTAACTATAGACACCATGCTATTCATTAGACCCCCAGAACTTATTAATCTTACAAATGAAAGTGTGTACCTTGACAAAAATTTCCCCTTTTCCCCTCCTCCCAAATCTGCCAACTCCATCCTGCTCTCTGTTTCTATGAGTTCAACTTCTTTAGATTCCACAAATAGAGCCAGGTGTGGTGGCACACACTTGTAATCCCAGTACTTGGGAGGCTGTGACAGGAGGATCACAGGTTCAAAGCCAGCCTTGGCAACTTAGCCAGGCTCTCAGCAACTTAGTGAAACCTTGTTTCCAAATAAGATATAAAATCGGGCTGTCGGGGTGGGTATAGCTTGGAGGTAAAATGCCTCTGGGTTCAATCCCCTGTATCAAAAAAAGAAAAAAAAAAGATTCCACATATGGGAAGTCATGTGATATTTGTCTTTGGCTTATTTCATTTAGTATAATGCCCTTCAAGTTTACCCATGTTTTCATAAATGGCAGGATTTCCTTTCTAATGAATAATATTCCATCGTGTGTGAGTGTATATGTGCCTATGTGTATGCATATGGGTATCACTTTTTTTTATCTATTCATCCATCCATGGATACTCATCATTGCCATGTCTTGGCGCTTTTGAATGATGCTGCAATGAACATGGGAGTGCAGATACTCCTCAAGGTCCTGATTTCAGTTCCACAGGTGGGAGTGCAGCCTCTTACAGTAGTTCTCTCTCTCTCTCTCTCTCTCTCTCTCTCTCTCTCTCTCTCTCTCTCTCTCTCTTTGGTACAGGAGACTGAACCCAGGGACATTCTACCTCCAAGCTACACCCTTATCCGTATTTTTTATTCTTTATTTTGAAACAGGGTCTTACTAAATTGTGGAGGACCTCACTAAGTAGCTGAGGCTGGTTGTAAACCTGTGATCCTCCTGTCTTAGTCTCCAAAATACTGGGATTACAAGTATGTGCCATCACACCCAGCTCCCTTTTTTATTTTTTGAGGAACTGCCAATCAGTGGTCTTTTCGGGGGAGAAGATAAGGATTGAACCTCTGAGATACACCCCTACCCCTTTTTAATCTTTTATTTGGAAACAGAGTCTCCCTGAGGGTCTAAGTTGCTGAAGCTGGCCTCAAACCTATGTTCCTCCTGTCTCAGCCTACCAAGTGCTAGAATTACAGGGATGCGCCACCACACACAGCTCCAATCATTGTTCTTAATCACAGGTGAATTAGCATTTCTGCATCCCTGTGTCCCCACTTGGAAATGGAGAGGACAGTACTTTCTTGTAATTTTTTTTATGTGTGTGGTTTTGAGGATTGAACCCAGGGGCATTCTACCTCTGAGCTACACCCCCAGCCCTATTTTATTTTTATTTTGAAACAGGATCTTGCTAGGTTGATGAGCGTCTTACTACTTGCTAAGGTTGATCTTGAACCTGGGATCATCCTGTCTCAGCCTCCCAAGTACTAGGATTATAGGCGTGTGCTACCACATCCAGCTCTACTTTCTTATAAAAGCATCAATGAAGAACACATGTAGAAGAACACCTAGCATTTTAATGTAGTAACGTTAGCTCTATTTATTATTTAGCCTGTTCTGCTCTTCTCTTTCCCGTAGCCCTGCCCCCGAGGCCCCCATGCCACCCTGGCCTTCTGGCCCCAAAGCCCTCTGGCTTCTATCACCAACACGTCTGGCACTCGCTGTCCTGTTCCGGCCAGTCCTTCTCCTCTGCCAACAGCATCCTGGGCTGCCTGGCTGGCCGAATTGTGCACATGATGGGGGACTCCACGCTTCGGCAGTGGTGGGAATATCTACGTGACACTGTGCCCTGTGAGTGGCGGTGAGGGGAGAAGGGGACGAGGGGGACGTGCAGGACAGGGAGGCTTTGAAGAAGGAAACTCCCATGCTTGGTGGAGAGCCGGGGGCAGGATGCTGGGCCTCTGTGAAAGGCGAGGGAGTGAAGAAGTCAGGGTTGGGAGGGTGCGATGGTCACCATGGAGCCACCTTCCTGGTTTAGTTACCACTGAGCTCCAGTGACAGCACAAAGCATTCAAATAACACAAGGTGTGAGGATTCCAAGAGTCTTTGTTTAGTTCCCAAATAAAGTCTCTTAAATAAAATAATTATGCGAGCTGGGCGTGGTGGCGCATGCTTGTAATCCCAGCAATGGGGAGGCTGAGACCGGAGGATCCGGGTTCGAGGCCAGCCTCAGCTACCTAGTGAGGCACTCCGCAACTTAGTGAGACTCGGTTTCAAAATAAAGAATAAAAAATAGGGCTGGGGGTGTAGAATGCCCCTGAGTTCAATCCCCAGTACCGCAAAAAATAAAAAGATAAAAATAAAATAATTATGCAAAGGACATAAAGTTCAAACTTGTCTCTGCCACCTCAATGACGACTCTTCCTCTTCCTCCTCCTCCTCCTCCTATTTCCTCTCCCCATCTTTCTCCTCCTCCATCTCCATCTTTGTCTTCATCATCTTGTTATTATATGCTGCTGAGTCCTGACCTGCTGCTTGGTTATGATGGTGGTTTTCTTAGCACCTAAGAACTGAGTTACCTCTGCTGAATATGTGTGCCTTTCTCAGTCTCTCCAAAATGAAATTAACCCAATCCAAATATTTCATTTCTCTAAATTGTCAAGATTAATGGGAAATAAAAACATCACAGGACTTCTGAGTCCTGGAAAGCACTGATTTTTTTTAAAAAACTGGAGACTGAGCTCAAGGGCCTTCTACCTCCAAGCTACACTCCCAGCTCTTTTAATTGTTTTTGTTTTGAAACAGTCTCACTAGGTTTCTGAGAGTCTCACTAAATTTTCAGGGCTGGCTGTAAACCTGCAATCCTCCTGTCTCAGCCTCCCAAGTACTGGCATTACATGCATGCACCACCACGCCCAGCTCAAGCACTGGTCTTTTACCGATGTTTTTACTGCTTCCAAAGCTTTACCTTTTTCAGAATGTTATATAGTTGGAATCACATAGCATGTAGCCTTTTCAGGTGGACTTCATTACCTGGGTAATACCCACTTAAGTTTCTTCCCTGTCATTTCATGGTTTGTTGGCTCTTTTGTTTATAGCCCTGAATTATATTCCATTGTCTCAACCAGCTGTGGTGTTGCAGGCCTCTAATCCCAGTACTTGGGAGTCTGAGACAGGAGGATTGCAAGTTCGCAGCAAGCCTCAGCAATTTAGTGAGGCCCTCAGCAACTTAGCAAGGCTGTCAGCAACTTAGTGAGACCCTGTTTCAAAAATAAAATGGGGCTGCGGGTGGAGCTCAGAAATAGATTGCTCCTGGGTTCAGTCTCCAGCACCACACACACACACAAATTCCGTTGTCTGTATGCTGGCTGTTTTATCTGTTCATCTACCAAAGGACATCTTGGTTTTATGCAAATGTAAGTTTCCAAATTCTTTGGGTAAATCCCAAGCATAGAATTGTTTTTTCAAAACCAGGTTATTTCGTTCCTTCACTTCTTTTCTTTTTCCCTTTAGTTTTTTTTTTTTTTTTTTTTTTGGTACTGGAATTAAACCCAGGGTGATCTTCTTAGTGAAGCCCTCCACAACTTAGTGAGACCTTATTTCAAAATAAAAGATAAAATAGGTCTGGGGATGTAGCTCAGAGGTAGAATGCCCCTAGATTCAGGATCACACAGACACACACACACACAAGAAATGGTGAGAAATGACTTTATCATTTTTAGTATCATCGTGGACAGATGGAATTTTATAGATTCAGTGTAGTTGAATTAGTATAATCTTTTTTTTTTTAACTAATATTCAGATGTTCACAATCCTGGCCCAGTTGGCTTCTCTGTCTTTTTAGATAGAACTTTGACATTAGATTTCTGGCACACTGTGTCCTAGATGCACTTTGTACCTATTCTGCCCAAGACTTGGAATTTGTTGATTCTCTAAGGATTTGTAGAGAATTAGAAATGAGCATTGAGTACTGTGGGTACTCGTTATTATTGAGTAACTTGTTTCTAGGTCATTCTGCAGACAGAAGTGGTAGAGAGATGATAGATGACTAAAAATCATGAATTCATGTTGATATTTCCAAATTATTTTAGAATTGGTGTCTCTTGATTTGAACTTATGTTTGTATCTCATTTCTCTTACATTGAATATCTAATAATATGAACAGGATGACTTATTTGCTGTATCTACCATATTTTAAAAAGTCTACATGAGCCTGCATTTCTGCAGGGTGTATCCCCTATGGTGTGTGTGTGTGTGTGTGTGTGTGTGTGTGTGTATGTGTGTGTGTGTGTTACTGGGAATTGACATCAGGGGAATTCTACCTCCAAGCTATATATATATATACCCCTAGCCATATTTTATTCTTTTATTTTGAAGCAGGGTATCACCAAGTTGCTGAGGCTGGCTATGAACCTGTGATCTTCCTTTCTCAGCCTCCCAAGTATTGGGATTACAAGTGTGTCCTACCACACCTGGCTCTCATGGTGGTTTTGTTGGTCACAGAGTATGTATATTTTTACACTTACCAGATTCTGTAGATATTTTTTTCTGTACTAGGGATAGAACCTAGGGGTGCTCTACCACTGAGCTACATCCCCAGCTTCCCCCGTTCTTCCCCCCACCCCAAGATGGAGTCTTGCTAAATTGTCCAGACTGGCTTCACACGTGCAATCCTCCTGCCTCAGCCTCCCAAGAAACTGGGATTACAGGCCTGCACCAGCAGCAATTCTGTCAATTTAAAAATGATACACATTTTCCCCAGGGTGTCTTGCTCCATACTCCTGCCAGTATTTGATAGTACCATTTTTAAATTTTGGCAGAAATTATAGGCGTATAGTAGTCACTCACTGTTTTTGTTTTTGTTTTATTTTGGTTTGGTTTGGCTTTATATGGTGCTGGAGATTGAACCCAGAAGCGTTCTACCTCTGAGCTACAACCCCAGCCCTATTTTTTATTCTTTAGTTGGAAATAGAGTTTCGCTAAGTTGTGGAGGGCCTCCCCGAGTTGTTGAAGCTGGCTTCAAACCTGCTATCCTTCTGTCTCAGCCTTTCAAGTACTGGGATTACAAGCATGTGCCACCAGCTCTAAGAAAACATCTTTGATTCAAGTTTTGGATATTTGGATATTTGATTGCCTTGGCACCATTGATTGAGAAGTCAATTCTTACCCAACAGCTCTGCAGCAAATAAATCATAAGTCAGGGATCCATATGTTGGTTTTTGGGGGGAATATCTATTCTGTTTAACGAATCTATTGTCAATACCATCAACCATACCACCCAGTCTTCATTCCTATAGTTTTGTAATAATTCTGGATTTCTGGCAGACAAGAACTACACATCTGCTATTCTTTAAAAGGAACTTAGTAAGGATTTTTGGCTTTTGGACTTCCATATAAGTGTTTTATTCACGTTGTAGAATTGCAATATAGATTTTTCCTAATGGGATTTGGTGTGTATGTGGAGCAGGGGGTAACTGGGGATTGAACCCAGGGGTATTCTACCTCTGAGCTACATCCAAAGCCCTGTTTTAATTTTTATTATAAAATAGAGTCTCACTAAGATGCTGAGGGCCTAACTAACTTGCTGAGACTGTCCTCGAACCTGTGATCCTCCTGTCTCAGCCTCCCAAGTACTGGAATTATAGGCGTGCACTACCACTACTGGCTTTATTTCTTTTTCTTGCTTAATTGCTCAAGCTAGTATTTACAGTAATCACATTCTTCACATCCAATAAACTACAGTGTTCTTAGGGACACTGCATGGTCTGACACTACTTACATGTCTCTACCCTCATCTCACATCACTCATTCTCCAAGGCTATGGTGAAACCTTAGAGAATGTGGATTGGAAGCTGAGTGTGGTGGCACATGCCTATAATCCCAGTACTTGGGAGGCTGAGACAGGAGGATCCTAGGTTTGAAGCCAGACTCTGCAACTTAGACCCTGTGTACAAACACAAAATAAAAATGGCTGGGGGTGTAGCTCAGAGGTAGTATGCCCCAGGTTCAATCCCCAGTACCAGAAGATTAAAATAAGCTGGGCATGGTGACACATGCTTATAATCTCAGTACTTGGGCGGCGAAACTGGAGGATCTGGGTTCACAGCCAGCCTTAGCTATTTAGTGAGGCTCTCCACAACTTAGTGAGACCCTGTTTCAAAATAAAGAATAAAATATAGGACTAGGGGTGGAGTGCAGAGGTAGAATGCCCCTGGGTTCAATCCTCAGTACTGAAAGAAAAAAAAAGATTAAAATAAAGTAAAATGAAGCCAGGCATGGTAGCACACGCTTGCAATCCCAGTACTTTGGAGGCTGAGACCGGAGGATCCAGGTTCGCAGCCAGCCTCAGCTACTTAGTGAGGCGCTCTGCAACTTAGTGAGACCCTGTTTCAAAATAAAAATTACAAAATAGGACTGGAGGTGTAGCTTGGAGGTAGAATGCCCCTGGGTTCAATCCCCAGTACCACAAAAAATAATAATAGTAATAATGATAATAATAAAGTAAAATGAGCCAGGCATGGTAGTACACACCTGCAATCCTAGTACTTGGGTGGCTGAGACAGGAGGATCACAGATTTGAGGACAGCCTCAGCAAGTAGTGAGACTCTTGTCAACCTAGTAAGACCCTGTTTCAAAATAAAAATAAAGCCGGGCATGGTGGCACACACTTGTAATCCCAGCATTTGGGAGGCTGAGACTGGAGGATCCAGGTTCTCGGCCAGCCTCAGCTACCTAGTGAGGCACTCCGAAACTTAGTGAGACCCTGTTTCAAAATAAAGAATAAAAAAAAAATAGAGCTGGGAGTATAGCTTGGAGGTAGAATGCCCCTGAGTTCAATCCCCAGTACCAAAACAAACAAACAAACAAACAAAATAAAAATAAAATAAGGAGCTGGGCGTGGTGGCACACACTTGCAATCCCAGTACGTGGGAGGCTGAGACCGGAGGATCCAGGTTCTCAGCCAGCCTCAGCTACTTAGTGAGACCCTGTTTCACAATAAACAATAAAAAATAGGGCTGGAAGCCGGGCGTGGTGGCGCATGCTTGTAATCCCAGCATTCGGGAGGCTGAGACCGGAGGATCTGGTTCACGGCCAGCCTCAGCTACCTAGTGAGGTACTCCGCAACTTAGTGAGACTCGGTTTCAAAATAAAGAATAAAAAATAGGGCTGGGGGTATAGCTCGGAGGTAGAATGCCCCTGAGTTCAATCCCCAGTACCGCAAAAAAAAAAAAAAAATAGGGCTGGAGGTGTAGCTCAGAGGTAGAATGCCCCTGAGTTCTATCCCCAATACTGCAAAATAAATAAATAAATATTTTAAAAAATAGCTGGGTGTAGCTCAGAGGTAGAATGCCCCTGAGTTCAATCCCCAGTACCACAAGAAATAAAAAATAAAGTAAAATGTTGATTGGGTACTTGAAATGTGACATTAAAGCTCAGGAAGCTATCAGTTCTTAGATAAAAACTTAAGAGGGGGAAGTAAACAAATTTCCAACACTGTAGATAATAAATAAAACTCAATATTAGGGACAGAATTTTAGGGAATGTTTTGCATAAAAAGTGCAAAGAAAATAAGAAGCAAAGAACTGAGCAAAAAATAACCAGAAAGGTAGAAAGAAAATGGAACATTGTAGTTAAAGAAGGCAAAAAAAAAGGAGAAGAAAGCTTTGGAAGAGGTCACCCAGCACGGGATGTGTAATGCGATAGAAAGTTAAGAGCAAAAGAGGGGTGAGGATGTAGCTCAGTGGTAGAGTGCTTGTCTAGCATGCGGGAGGCCCAGGGATCTATCCCTGGCACCATGAGAAAAAAAGAAAGAAACTAAAAAGGAGTTTTAGTGGATAGCAGTGGCATTCATGGGCAGACAAATTAGGGTTGTGGAACAGAATGCTTGTGTCTGGGAAGCCAGTAGGAGCAGGAGCAGGAGCACAGCCCTGTGTGAACTTATAATATCTTCTCTCTCCTCCACCCAACAGCCCTGAAGCCAGTGGATCTGCATGTCACATATCAGACGGGGCCCTTGATGGCCGTGGACACCACGTGGGGCATAGTGCTGCACTGGCGGGCCCACAGCTGGCCCCTACGCTCCCTCCGAACACCAGTGGCCTCCCTGCACTCTGTGGCCAGGGAGCTGGGGGGCCTGGCTGGGGGCCCTCACACCGTGGTGGTGCTGGGCCTGGGAGCCCACTTTACCACCTTCCCTCCATCCATCTTTGCAAAACGACTGGTAGGGATTCGGGCAGCCGTGACCGCCCTACTGGCCCGGGAGCCCAGGACTCTTGTGGTCATCAAACTGGCCAACACTGGCTATAAGTCCGTACATGGCAGTGACTGGTTCATCCTGCAGGTCAACCGGCTCCTCCGAGCTGCCTTTGCTGGCCTCCGTGTGGCCTTTGTGGATGCCTGGGAAATGACCTCCAGCCTGGACCTGCCAGATGACATCCACCCAGGGAAGCTCATTGTGCGCAATGAAGTGGACCTACTCCTCTCCTTCATCTGTCCTGACTGAGCGCTTCTGAGGCCACCAGGGCTGTGCCAATGGGGAGCCTGGGAAATCATGAAGAGTGCCGCAGGGACCCTGAACTAACAATGATTCAGAGAAGAGTAGTTACCCAAGATTCACCACTTGGGTACACTACTGTTGACATCCTGGTGACCATCCTTTCACACATCTCTCTATGCAACACACACATATAAATTATATGTAATTTATATAAATGAGATCATATTTCACATGATTTCTTTTTCATTCACTATTCTGGGAAATTTTTATTGGTTTAATTGTACATTATGTGGTTGTATGAAATAACACAGAGAGGTTCCTTGTAACCCTTTACTCAGTTTTTTCCATTACTATCTTGTCACACTGTAGTATAATATCATAACCAGGATATTGATATTTATATAATCCACCAATCTTACTCAGATTTCCTCAATTGTTTTTGTTGTTGTTGTTGTTGTTTGTTTGTTTTAGGTTTTTGTTTGTTTGCTTGTTTTTGCAGTACTGGGGATTGAACTCAGGGACATTCTACCTCTGAGCTATACCCCCAGCCCTATTTTTTATTCTTTATTTTGAAACAGGGTCTCACTAAGTTGCTGAGTGCCTCACTAGGTAGCTGAGGTTGGCTGAGAACCCGGATCCTCCCATCTCAGCCTCCCAAATGCTGGGATTACAAGCGTACGCCACCACGCCCAGCGGTTCACAATTGCATCTTATGTATTGGCTTGTGTTTAATTCTTTATCATATGTTTTGTAGACTTGCAAAGAAAGAAGACAAAAACCAATGATTTATCCAAAGTGGCAAGTCTGCTAGGAGAGCCCCAGAATGCTGGGTTCTCAAAGACTCTCCATCACCTCAGCCTAACGGTGATCCCAAAGGAAATCCTCAGACCCAAGAGAACACCAAAGAAAAGTAATTTTGGGAAATTTGGCATGTAGAAGAGGTGGGAGAAATGTTCACTAAGAATTAACAGCCATAACCCAGTTTTCCTGATGGTTTTCAGCCTGAATTGACACAATGTGAGTGGCTCAAAAAGTCTCGTGGTGATGCACACCTGTAATCCTAGTACTTGGGAAGCTGAGACAGGAGGATTGAGGTTTGAGGCCAGCCTTAGCAAGTAGACGCTCATCAATCTAACAAGACCCTGTTACAAAATAAAAATAAAATAGGGCTGAGGGTGTAGCTCAGAGGTAGAATGCCCCAGGTTCAATCCTTAGTCACACACACACACACACACACACACACACACACACACAGTCTCTAGTTTCGTGTTAATTTAAGTAATCCTTGCCTCATCTTACCTCCCGGCACCCATTTTCATTTTGAAAAGTTCAGCCAGGTGTGGTGACACATACCTATAATCCCAGTACTTGGGAGGCTAAGATAAATGTTTAAACTGGGCATGCCTGTAGCCTATAATTGTAGTCCCTGGGTTCAATCTCCAGTAAAACACACACACACACACACACACACACACACACACACACACACACACACAAATACAGGTAATGAAAAGTCAGGAGATTAAAAATGGTAAAATAAGCCGGGCGTGGTGGCGCACGCTTGTAATCCCAGCATTCGGGAGGCTGAGACTGGAGGATCCGGGTTCACGGCCAACCTCAGCTACCTAGTGAGGCACTCCGCAACTTAGTGAGACTCGGTTTCAAAATAAAGAATAAAAAAATAGGGCTGGGGGTGTAGCTCGGAGGTAGAATGCCCCTGAGTTCAATCCCCAGTACCGCAAAAAAAAAGAAAAAAAAAAAAAAGGTAAAATAGAGAAAGACAGCACATTCCAGTTGTTCTATGACAGAGAATTGAACTAGTGGGCACACTGCTTCTTGGCAAGAGAAGAAAAGCAATATGAACTTAGTAGAAGAAAGACAGCCTGAGCTTAGCTGAATCAGAAGCTGCATAACAGGCAGGTATCTAAAAAGAGCTCTGAGAGTCTCAACTGGTGAGCCGAGAGCTGAGGGGGAGCCATCCTGGCGAGCCCATCCTGGAGCTTGCTGCTGTGGGAATCCAGGAGCTCTCAATAAATATTGCTACACTGTGCCAGTCAGTGCTTGCTGGAGAGGCAGAGTGTGCACCTGGAAGATGGTAGTTGAAACAGGCACTCGGAGGTTCAGGTCGGAGATTCCGAAGGAAGCACAAGGCCTTTCCCTGTGTCTGATGGTCTGCACAACCAGCTGAAGAGGCTCAGGGAAACCAAACCGTTGGTTGTGTCTAAACTTAGGACTTATGCCTTGGAAGGCCATATTCAAAGGCAGGAGAGTCTACGAGACCTGTAGAGATTCCTTTACCCAAGATAAGGAATTTTCCTTACCTTCCCCCTATGAGTGGAATCCTCGGGAGGTCCTGTGATCCAGATGCCCAGCAGAGATCAGCATCTGCATGGTCATCAGAGTGGGTCGACATAATCTCTCTGCAGTAGAGACTATCCAACAAGTTTCAAAGTTCCAGTCAACATCTAGACCCCTGCTGCCAGAACTGCCCATTTATAACTCTGCATCAGCCCTACTCTGGGTGTATTGATCCATTCTGTCTGAACAGAATTCCAATAGGCAGCACTTACCATTCCATCCTACCCTGTGCTGGTGAGCAGGGAAGTTGAGAGCCATTTCATCCAGTCTCAGTTCCAGGATATACCAGTCAGCAGCCTGGCAAGCAACACAAAAGGAGGAAAGGTTAAATAAAACAAAACATTCGGTTCTTACTCTCTGTAAGATAGCCCAAAAAGAAAGAAAAAAAAAAAAAAGAGGAAAGTCTGGCATAAGGATTGAATATACACCCTTACTACCTCAACAGAGACAACTGTTACATTTTTCATAAAGGATTTTTCTTTTCTTTTTTTTTTTTTTCTTGGTTGTTTTCTGTTTCTGTATATTGTTTTTTGTATGTGTTGATTGGTTTATTTAGATACATATAGAAATTTTTTTCTTTTTTATTATTGTGTTCTTTTCAATATCTTTTGTTACTTTGCTCTGATTTGTTTTTGAGGGTTGGTGAGTTTTTGTCTATCTTTTGCTTTATGTAGTCTGTTTCTGTTTTTGTTTCTCTTGTCATTTTTCTATCCTTTCTTCTCCAATAGCCAAATTTCCTCATTCATTTTCTCTCTCTTGTTTTGTTTCATCTATTTTTTTCTTGCCTTTGTGGCCTTCACTTGCTACCTCATATCTGCTTTCTCTATTTTCTCTTTTTGAATATTCTAAACTTTCTTTTGCCTTCCATCTTACTCCAATTAGAATGACAATCATCAAGAATAACAAAAATAGAGCTGGGTATTGTGGTGCATTCCTGTAATCCCAGTACTTGGAAAGCTGAGACTGGAGGATTGAAGGCTCAAAGACAACCTCAGCAACTTAATGAAACTGTCAGCAATCTAGTGAGACCCTGTTTCAAAAAACAAAAATAAAAGTGGGCTGGAGGTGTAACTTGGAGACAGAATGCCCCTGGGTTGAACCCCTAGTACACACACACACACACAAAAAGAATACTAAAAGTAATGAATGCTGACGAGGATGCAGGGAAATAGGAACTCTTATACACTGCTCGCAGGATTGTAAATTAGTACAACCACTATAGAGATCATTATGTAAATTTCTCAAAAGACTAGGAATGAAACCACCATATGACCCAGATATACCACTCCTGGGTATCTTTCCAAAAGATTTAAAGTTAGAACACCATACTGATACATGCATACCTATGTTTATAGCATCAGATTTCACAATAGCCAAATTATGGAACCAAACTAGGTCCATCAATAGATGAATGGATAAAGAAAATGTGGCTAGTTTAGGCTGGGTGTGGTGGCCCATACCAGTAATCCAAGTATGGATTGGGAGGCTCAGACAGGAGGATCACAATTTCAAGGCCAGCCTCAGTGACTTAGCAAGACTCTCAGCAATTTAGTGAGACTCTGTTTCAAAATAAAGAATAAAAGGGCTGGGGGTGTAGCTTGGAGGTAGAATGTCTAAATAAATAAGTAAATAAATAAATAACCCTTACATAGCAAATTCCTAAGCTTCCCAGTTTGAACCCAAGTGGAACTTTCTCATAGCAGAAGCAAGGCTTAGTTACCCTTGAATAGTTCCCAGTTGTCTGCCTCCTCCCAGGTCCTCCGTGTGGTTGATCCAGATACCTGTCTTAAACAACCACCTCCTGGTGTCTACCTCCGATGGGATGGCCGCATGCCACCTGTGTGACTCCTCTCACTGGCCCCATACCTTCCATTTTCTGCAGTGACTATCTCTCACTCACAATGCCCCTCCCTAGAACTTGTGTCCTCTTGCTCCAAACCTGGCAATTAGAGCTCACCTGGGGAAATCATCTAGGTAATGTCCTGGACCACAGTGAGGGCTTCATCCACAGGTGCCTTGCTGTCTGTCTCTTACTTCTACCCTCTGGGTGAGCATGCGTATCCCCGGGGGCTCCCTACTCTTCCCATTGGCCCTGTGGGGTATGCTGCCCTCTTCTGTCCGGGTCTGTAAGTGATACACTGCTCTGTGATTCCATGTATTTTGTTGAGATGCCTCCTCAAGCGTTTCATGTGAACAACACACCCAAACCTCACCTCTTTACCAATTTGGGCTCCCTTAGAGAGTGGTTGCCTGCCTGGATCAGACAAGACACAAGTCAGACAAGAGCTGTGAGGGCATCTGCCAATATAAGCCAAACTTCCTGTGAGAGAGGTGCCAGGTCATGATTGGACATGGGCATTAGGCCATCTGCCAAGATAAAGAAGTATCTTATGAGCCAGGCATGTTGGCGCATACCTGTAATCCTAGTACTTGAGGCTGAGACAAAAAAAATTGGAGATTTGAGGACAGCCTCAGCAACTTAGCAAGATCCTGTTCCAAAATAAAAAATAAGGGGCTGGGGGTATAGTTCTGAGGTAGCACACGCAACCAAATACCCTGAGGTTGCATCAGGGCAGGGCAAGAGTTTATAGCATCTCTCTAGAGAGACCTTAAGACTACTTGTGGGGAAAAAAACAAAAAACACCTCATTTAACTTTAATTTACCATAAAGGACCTGTCTCCAAACACAGTCAATTGGGGTGGAGTTTTCAACATAAGAATTTGGAGGGACACAAATCAGTCCATAATTTTTTATTTATTTATTTATTTATTTATTTACTTATTTATTTTTGTGTGTGTGTGATACTGGGGATTGAACTCAGGGGCATTCTACCTCCCAGCTATACCCCAGCTCTATTTTTTATTTTTTATTTTTTTATTTTTTTTGCAGAACTGGGGATTGAACTCAGTGGCATTCTACCTCTGAGCTATACCCCTAGCCCTATTTTTTTTTTTTTATTCTTTATTTTGAAACAGGGTCTCACTAAGTTGCGGAGTGCCTCACTAAGTAGCTGAGGCTGGCTGCGAACCTGGATCCTCTGGTCTCAGCCTCCCAAGTACTGGGATTACAAGCATACCTTCATGTAACTTCAGACATATAGAACTTTACCTTTAATTATGGACTGATTTAAGCCGGGCGTGGTGGCGAACGCTTGTAATCCCAGCATTCGGGAGGCTGAGACCGGAGGATCCAGGTTCGCGGCCAGCCTCAGCTACCTAGTGAGGCACTCCGCAACTTAGTGAGACTCGGTTTCAAAATAAAGAATAAAAAATAGGGCTGGGGGTATAGCTCGGAGGTAGAATGCCCCTGAGTTCCATCCCCAGTACCGCCAAAAAAAAAAAAAAAAAAAAAAAAAAAGAAAGCTTACGATTGGGCCCTGTACCATCCCAAGTCCTCTAAAATTCCTCTTGGACATTTTTGCCATAATTAGGAGAGGTTAGTTGAATAAATAGCATCGATATTCTTTGCTGTGGCACAGGTTATAAACTTGAGCGGGATTTACCAGCAGCATCAAATGTTTCAGCTTTAAAAGTAAGGTACAGCCAGGCATGGTGGCAGACACTTGTAATCCCAGTACTTGGGAGGCTGAGATCAAAATCAGGAATATTAATATTGAAACAATCCATAATCCATATTAAATTTAATAAATTAACCAAATTACGCCCCTAACAGATATTACTTTTCCGGTATTGCAATCCAAACAAAGGGTATGCATTGCACTTAATTGCCATGATCCTTTCATCTGTTCTTCAGTCTTTCTTGGTCTTTCAGGACAATGAATATTTTGAGGCATACTAGTCAATTATTTCACAGAAAACCTGTAGTGTGAGTTTTCCTGAGGTCCTTAGTAGTTACTTTGAGGTTCTGAGCTCACAACTGGAACACCACAGGAGTGATGCGGTGTTCTCAGTTCATCACACCAGGACACACCCAATGCCATTTTGTACTAATTCTGCTGATGGTGCTTTGATCACATGGCTGAAGTGGTGTACACTAGGCTCATCCATTATATAGTTACCATTTTTTCTTTGTGACTGCAAGTCATTTGTGGTAATACATGCAAGAGTGTGCAAACACCATGCTCCTCATCAAGCTTTCCTCTACCACTTCTAGCATCCACTGTTTCTTAATCAAGACCTTTATTACTTTGAGAGTTGCAAATGGTGGTGTGTGTGTGTGTGTGTGTGTGTGTTTGTATTTGGGGGTTACTAGGGATTGAACAAATGGCCAATAAATGTATGAGGACATGTTCAACATCATTAGCAATCAGAGAGATGCAAATCAAAACTACCTTGAGATTTCACCTAACCCCAATTAGAATGGCAATCATTAAAACACAAACATAGCCAGACGTGGTGGCACACGCTTGTAATCCCAGCATTCGGGAGGCTGAGACCAGAGGATCCGGGTTCGGGGCCAGCCTCAGCTACCTAGTGAGGCATTCCACAACTTAATGAGACTTGGTTTCAAAATAAAGAATAAAAAATAGGGCTGGGGGTGTAGCTCGGAGGTAGAATGTCCCTGAGTTCAATCCCCAGCACCACAAAACAACAACAACAACAAAAAAAAAACCACAAACAACAACAAATGCTGGCGAGAGTGTGGAGAAGTGGGAACCCTAATACATTGTTGGTGGGATTGCAGATTAGTGCAACCACTTTGGAAAACAGTATGAAGGATCCTCAGACGAATGGGAATGAATCTACCATATGATCTAGCAATACCACTTCTAGGTATCTACCCAAAATAATGGAAGCCAAACTATCAGACCAATGCATGTGTATCTATGTTTATAGCCACACAATTCACAATTGCCAAACTATGGAATCAACCAAGATGTCCATCAACAGATGAATGGATTACCAAACTATGTACACAGTGGAATTTTACTCAGCCACAAAGAACAAAATCATGTAATTTGCAGGGAAATGGATGGAACTGGAAAACATTATGTTAAGTGAGATTAGTCAGTCACAAAAAGTAAAAAATCATATGCTTTCCCTAATACGCGGAAGCTAGGGAGAAAGTGGGACATAAGAGGGACTCTAGATGAAGAAAGAGAAATCTTAGATGAGCAAAGAATGTGACTTAACTGAAGGTGATGGAGGGGGGTGGGGGGCGGGGGGCAACACCCTAATGCACATGATGTACTTTCACAAATATATCAAAGTCAATCACTAAACTGAACTTGAGAAGGAGGGAGCAGGAGGGAATGGGGTGGAAATTAGGGAAGAGTTAAATGAGAAATGTGTGCATGTATGCCTTTATTAGCTTGTACCTAACAAAGATGTATGATTACAATGCACCAATAAAAAATAAATAAATAAATGAAATAGGGTCTTGCTAGGTTGGTGAGAGTCTCACTACTTGCTGAGGCTGTCCTCGAATCTGCAATCCTCCTGTCTCAGCCTCCCAAGTACTGGGGTTACAGTCAGGTGCCACCACACTCAGATAACAAATGATGATTCTTCTAAATTCATTATTTCTTCCACGGGCATTTGTGTGTGTCGGGGAGGGGGTGGGTATTGGGATTGAACCTCGGGGCAGTCTACCTCCAAGCTATTCCCCAGCCCTATTTTGTGTGTGTGTGTGTGTGTGTGGTACTGGGGATTGAACCCAGGGGCATTCTACCTCCAAGCTATGCCCCTAGTCCTACTTTTTCTTCTTTATTTTGAAACAGGGTCTCACTAAGTTGCAGAGGGCCCCACTAAGTAGCTGAGGCTGGCTATAAACCCGGATTCTCTGGTCTCAGCTTCCCAAGCACTGGGATTACAAGCATCATGCACCACCAAACCCAGCTCCCCCCCCCCTTTTTTTTTTGCAGTACTGAAGATTGAACTCAGGGGCATTCCACCTCCAAGCTATACCCCCAACCCTATTTTTTATTCTTTATTTTGAAACAGGATCTCACTAAGTTGAGGAGTGCCTCACTAGGTAGCTGAGAGCTGAGGCTGGCCACAAACCCGGATCCTCTGATCTCAGCCTCCCAAATGCTGGGATTACAAGCATGCGCCCCCCCGCCTGGCTCCCTTTTTTTTTTTTTTTTTTTTTGAAACAGGGTCTCACTAAGTTGATGAGAGTCTCACTACTTGCTAAGGCTGACCTCATACCTGTGATTCTCCTGTCTCAGCCTCTCAAGTACTGGGATTACAAGTGTGTGCCACCACTCCCAGCTTCCATGGGCATTTTTAAATGAATATTTATTAAGGTTGTTTAATATACAATTTTTCATTTGTCATTTTGGAAGTTCTTTATTGTAAAGACAATTCTTTTGTCTGATGACAAACAGCAGCCACGTGATTATTCTGGACCTCCACGTTGGATAAATTCCATTTCTTCTTGAGATACAGGTTTCCTTCTATATTTCTGAGGTAATGACTTTATTATTTCTCTGCAGTGTCTGGTGGACCCTGATGCATCAGCAAATCTTCCTTTAGAGTGCTGTGAAATCACAGAAGAGTGAGATGGTAGCCCTGATTGTCTCAAAGTTTCTGAAACACTGAGTTTGAGATTGTCTCTTCTGTCAGGGAACCTTATTAATGGAGTATGTGACTTGACTACCTGGACAATCCGGCTGGCAGACGCCATCTTGCTGCCCATCATGACCCCTGAGAAGGGGCAGCTTCCAGGGCGCAAGTGAGCCACAGCTATGTGGGGAGTCCGGGCGGCTGGGGGCCTTCCATGGGCATTTATTAGTTGGCATTCTACTGTAATAAAAGCAATCCCCCAAATTTATTTATGTTTGTGTTCTATCATTTATAGCAATATGAACTCATTACTCATTGGTCTACAATAAATGACTATCATTATTGCTTAGACTCTCAATTTCCTCCCCATTTGGCCAATGAGAAACCTTTCAAGTTAATATTGTTGAGACAATTGGAGGAGATTAAAAATGTTAGAATAGAGACAGCGCATTTCAGTTGTTCTGAGACTCAGAATTCAACTGGCAGGAAGATTGCTTCTTGGCAAAAGAAGAAAAGCAGTCAGAATTCAACTGAAGAAAGAGACAGTAGAAACATCGTGGAATTTGATGCAATACAGAGAACAGAAGACTGAAAAGAGCTCCACGCGTCTCACCTAGTGGATGGAGAGCGGAGGCAGCACCATCTTGGCAAGCCTGCACCAGGGGTGGCAGTTGCCAGGACCCAGTGGCTCTCAGAGGCCAACTCCAGGAAAAAAGAGGCAGAGTCTTCTTGAGCCAGTGTCTACAGAAAACTATCATCAGAAGCAATGGAACTCTTCTCTCCACATTCAAACACCTCAAGACTAGACTCCCCAGACCAGCCATCCAGACTGCCCAGCAAACTCTTATAGCTACAGTTAAACTCATACTGAGAAATGCCAGGACCTTACTGCAGGGACCCTAGTGGTGACACCCCACCTCATCAAGACCACTGTGAATCTACAGACCAACCAGCCAAATTACCCAGGAAATCCTGTGGCTGCAGCTGAATTCATCCCTGCCTGCAGGGACCCCAGGGGCACTCATCAAGACTATGAGTTTACAAAAGTGTCCCAGAAGGAGCCTGTGCACCTATAGGGACTTGCTTGGTAACAAACAGACCTGCAAGGTCTGTGAGTTTGCAAATCATCCCTGTGGAGGTGAGGCAGGGGCTACAGTAGACACAACAGAAACATGAATTAGCAGATAGTCTCTAGGAACATTCAAGCAGAGGGACCTAGGGTTAGCAATCCATTGTGCCCCTGCAGGTTCTCCAGCACTCACCACAGGACCACCAGCAGTGCTGTATGTGGGTTGAAATAACTCAGTCAACTGTGCTGTAGGCTCAGAAAGCTATAAACTTGTGCCTAGTAGTGTTTGGGCACTACAAGCACCAAAGCCAGAGGCCAACAAGGTCTCACACGATTGCAGCTTCCCAGAGCAGCAACAATGTCCCTTGAGCTAAATAACTGAACCAACAAAGCCCCAGGCTCAGAAAAGTACAATTTTCTCCTGCTAGATCTTGGACCATGAAAGCAGGGAGGCCAGGGGCCAACAGGGGTTCACATAATCTCAGCGATAGGCTGGGAACACAACATTCTCTCCACCAGTAGAGTTTGAGCCTGGCATGCATGTATGCCAATGACTAACCACTCCATGTGATCTTAACCAGCAGATCAGTGGTAGTGCCCCTGAGCCATCAAAGCTCAGCCAGCCAGGCCACAAGTTCAGAATATAGTAATCTCTAAGCTTAGGCCCAGTGGCCACAGAGGCTGGATGTCAGCACTTTTCAGAATTTCAAGGGTTCACAATGAGCAGAGCAGTGGTGGGAATCTATGGGGAATTAAATCCCAACAGCAGGCTTCAGGCTCTAAATAGAGCATCATAGTCTCTGGGCCCAAAGGAGTTTGGGCCTGGAGAGCTCAGTGACCTGCAGCCAATCAGAAACTCCTGTTTGCCTGTGCTGAGTAAGAGCTATATCTTGTTAAAGAGGCTCTGGGGGACAAACTCAAAAGCTTGATTATATGATACAGATTCATAGAGGCAAATATATACCCCCAGCATAGGCCTTATTATAAAAGGATAACAAATAGACACAGAACTCTCACACAAAGAGGAAGAGGATACTAAGACAAAAGAAATACAAACCTGAAGCTGGGTGTGATGGCGCACGCTTGTAATCCCAGTACTTGGGACACTAAGACCGGAGGATCCGGGTTCGTGGCCAGCCTCAGCTATTTAGTGAGGCTCTCCACAACTTAGTGAGATTCTGTTTCAAAATAAAGAATAAAAGTAGGACTGAGGATATAGCCTGAGGGAAAATGCCCCTGGGTTCAATCCCCAGTACCAAAAAAAAAAAAAAGAAAGAAAAGAAAAGAAAAAGAAATACATACCTGAGAATCCTAAAGACATGAGAATGAAGACCAGTGAGGAAACAATAAACTCCCACAACTCAACAACAAGGAGGATCACCAATATTGAGCTGCAGGAAATGCCAGAAGAGCAATATTTTCTTTCTTTCTTTTTTTCTTTCTTTCTTTCTTGTGTGTATGTGTGTGTGTGTGTGTCTGTGTGTGTGTCTGTGTGTGTGTGTCTGTGTGTGTGTGTGTTTGTCACTGAGGATTGAACCCAAGGACATTCTACCTCTGACTACACCCTCAGCCCTATTTTTATTTTTGTTTTGAAACACAGTCTAGCTAAGTTAATGAAAGTCTATTTGTCCTAGTTAATGAAAGTCTACTGTCCTCAAATCTGTAATCCTCTTGTGGAATTGCAAGGATGCACCACCACACCTGACTCAGAACTTTGTTTTTCAATATGATCAAAGGCCTCAGAAATGAAATCAGAGAAAATATACAGGAAACGGAAGAACATATGAATAGAGAGATTGAGGCCCTAAGTAGAACCAAAAAGAGGCTTTAAGTGAAATGGAGAAGTTAATAAATAAATTAAAGGCCTCAATAGAAACCATCTCTGGTAGGCTAGACCAGGTGGAAAATAGAGTCTCCCTCTTGGAACACAGCTTATTCAAAACTGACCACACAGTCAGAAATATAGAGAAGACAATAAGACAACATGGCCAAAACATCCAAGAAATATGGGATAATATGAAACAACCTAGCCTATGGATAATAGGCATTGAAGAAAGTCTAGAAGCACAAACCAAGGGTATTAGAAACCTCTTCAGAGAATTTCCCAAACATAAAAAAGACTTGGACATCCATGTACAAGAGATATTAGAACACCAACAATACAAGATCAAAGAACTTCTCCATGCCATATTAATAATCAAAATGACTAACATAGAGGCCAAGGAAAGAATCTTAAATGCATTGAGAACAAAAGAATGGGTGATATTCAGGGGCAAAACAATAAGAATCACTCCAGACTTCTCAATTCAAGTCATGAAACCCAGGACCCTGAAATAAAACAACTTCCAACCAAGACTGCTATATCCAGCAAAGATATAATTAAAAATTGATGGAGAAATAAAAACCTTCCCAAACTAGCAGAAACTAAAAGAATTCATGACTACCAAGCCAGTACTAGAGAAAATACTTAAATAAGTAAAACACAAAGAAGAAAAAAAAAATACCAGAACCAGGGAAGGGGCAAAATCCACCAGATGGGCAAGTAAGTGAAGGAGACATAACACTATATCATACAAAAAATGTAACTCAAAATGACAGGAAACAAAAATCATCTCTCAATAATTTAACACTGACAGCATTTGGGAGGCTGAGACCGGAAGATCTGAGTTTGAGGCCAGCCTCAGCTACCTAGTGAGGCCCTCCGCAACTTAGTGAGACTTGGTTTCAAAATAAAGAATAAAAAATAGGGCTAGGGGTATAGCTCGGAGGTAGAATGCCCCTGAGTTCAATCCTCAGTACAAAGAGAAATTAATTTAACACTGAACTTCAAAGGTCTAAACTCCCCAATTAAAAATCATAGACTAGCCGGGCGTGGTGGCACACGCTTGTAATCCCAGCATTTGGAAGGCTGAGACCAGAGGATCTGGGTTCACACCTAGCCTCAGCTATCTAGTGAGGCACTCTGAAACTTAGTGAGACCCTGTTTCAAAATAAAGAATAAAAAATAGGGCTGGGGGTATAGCTTGGAGGTAGAATGCCCCTGAGTTCAATCCCCAGTACCGCAAAAAAAAAAAAAAAAAAAAAAAGTCATAGACTGACAATGTAGATTAAAGAACATAATCCAACTATATATGGCTTTCAAGAAACTCACTTTACAGGCAACAATATCCATAGGCTAAAGATAAAAGGATAGAAAAAGATATACCATACAAATGGAGACCAAAAACAAGCAGGGTCACTTCTCATTAATAAAGGGAACATAGCTGGGCATGATGGCGCACGCTTGTAATCCCAGCATTCGGGAGGCTGAGACCAGAGGATCCGGGTTCGCGGCCAGCCTCAGCTACCTAGTGAGGCACTCCGCAACTTAGTGAGACCTGGTTTCAAAATAAAGAATAAAAAATAGGGCTGGGGGTATAGCTCGAAGGTAGAATTCCCCGAGTTCAATCTCCAGTACCGCAAATAAATAAATAAATAAATAAATAAATAAATAAATAAATAAATAAATAATAAAAGGAACAATCTCACAACAAGATGTAATGATAGAAAATATGTATGCCCCAAATGGGAGTGCACCCACTTTTATAAAACAAACTCTTCAGGACCTTAGGTCTCAAATAGACCCAACTACAATAATATTGGAAAGCTTTAACACACCATTCAGACCACTAGATCAATCTTCCAGGCAAAAGATAAAGACTTTTCAGAGCTAAACAGTACTATAAACCAAATGGACCTAATAGACATATACAGAATATTCCAACCAATAACAGCTGAATACACATTCTTCTCATGGAAGCTTTTTTTTTTTTTTTTTGCGGTACTGGGGATTGAACTCAGGAGCATTCTACCTCCGAGCTATACCCCCAGCCCTATTTTTTATTCTTTATTTTGAAACCGAGTCTCACTAAGTTGCGGAGTGCCTCACTAGGTAGCTGAGGCTGGCCGCGAACCCGGATCCTCCGGTCTCAGCCTCCCGAATGCTGGGATTACAAGCGTGCGCCACCACGCCCGGCT
>PVLC010008568.1:43972-57954 GCA_004027655.1 Graphiurus murinus | reverse complement strand
AAATCATGTTCTTTGCAGGGAAATGGATGCAACTGGAAAACATTATGTTAAGTGAGATTAGTCAGTCACAAAGAGTTAAGAAGCATATGTTCTCCCTAATATGTGGATGCTAGGGAGAAGATGGGGCATAGGAGGGTCTCCAGATGAAAAGGAGTGATCCTCGATAAGCAAAGAAGTTGATTTAATTGTAGTGGACGCATGGGGCAGAGGGACACCCTAAAGCACATGATGTACTTACACAATCATATCAAGGTCACTCACTGAAGTGAACCTGAGGGGGAGGGAGGGGGAGGGAATGGGGTGGGAATTGGGGTAGGGGTCAAATGAGAATTGTGTGCAAATATGTTGTTAACAACTTGTACTTAACAAAGATGTATGCTATATTGCACAAATTACTACAATAAAAAATTAAAAAAAAATAAATAAATTGAATGCCATTAAATTCCCATTTCCTCCAAAACAGTGTTTCTTAATCCTGGCTATTCATTAGAATCACCTACAAGCTAATAAAAATTCTGCTTCTCAGTTACAAAGGAATCTTTAAAGGTGATGCCTAGCCTTTGACATCTGGAATTCCCTATGTGACTGCTTTGTGCAGGCAAATCTGGGAACCAAGCTAATATTCTAGTAGGAAGTAGTTGTGGCTTTTCTCCCAAGTAAGGTGAGTCCTTAGAAACAATGTTTCACCAGTGTTAAAGGCAGGCTTGGTCCCCAAGGTGTTGCTATTGGTAAGGTAAAACTTTTAGGAGGTGGAGCCTAGGGAGACATCTTTAGGTTATTGGGGACCTGAGGGACTCTGCCCTCCTTCTCTTCTTTCCACTTATATTGAAATGGATTTCCTTCATTGTGCACCCCTCACCATTGCCATCCAGGACCTACCAGAGGCCTAAAAGCAATGGATCTGCCTGATCATGGACTAGAAACTTCAAAACTATGAGTCAAAATAAACCTTTTCTCTTTGTAAAGTGATTATATCAGATATTTGTTACAGTGAAAAAAAGTTGACTAATACAGACCCTAAATTATAAAGTTTATGACATTAGCCCCAAATATGCTCAACTATCAATGATTCAATTAAAATTTCATCCATTTTATACATTAGCCATGCTAAATTCAACTCCATCCTTGGGTATCTCATTTTACATTTCATTTCTTACTAATATTATCAGCCAAAGATTGTGTGGTACAAGAGATACACTGAATAAACAATGAGGTGAGGGATAGTTAAATGAAATCCCAAATGTAACATCTTAAAGAGGTTAACAATTTTAAACTGTGGATACTACATATTTTGTAAAGAGCACACGAATTTTATGAAAACAGGATACATAGAAAAATACCACATTTAGACATAATGAATGTTAATATTTTATAGAATAATCCCAAATATCTACATCCGTATAGTGATAGAAAGATTATTTTTAAAAAGAGAATAGGACCTTATTGTATATGGTATGTTATTTATGTTATATTTAATTTTGTTTATGTTAATGGAAGGTAAACAAATTCAAATATAACTAATGCAATTATTGAACTAAAAAGTACATTTTGTTACTTAAAAATCTCCTCTAAAGTTAGAGAAGGTAGTAGGAAAACAAATTAAGACTCTGGGAATATTAAAGATTCATAGTTTAAAAAAATTTTCCCACTTATTGTAGCAACAAAATGATTGTTTTTACATTGTTGGTTTGGTGTATTTATATTTCTGATGTGTAACCATAATATCTAGTTCTTTAATATTGGTTCCTTTTTTTTATGGTTTCTCTATCAACCATGATGAAAGGTTTATAAAATTAGGGAATATGTGTATTATTTGCCATTAAAATTTCAAATCTAATGATAGTAGTAGCACAGTAAATAAACAAAATTTCTGAGATATTAATAATACTTTGTGTCTTAGTTGGCTGGATTTATGATTGAGTGGCGTTTTTGTTTCTAAAAGAAAGAGCACTGGTACTGTATTATTTGGTTTCTTTTAATTCAAAACTCTTTCCCATTTTTGCTTTTGCTTATTTCCACATACCTTTAGAGAGATATTCACCTTTGATTTGCAAAAGGAGAATTATGAGACGTTGGCTTTTACCCCTTTGCAAAAGATTTTTATTTTGTCTGTTTGTTTCTCTGCCTAGGGTATTCTTTATTCTTAAATTACCAACCTTTTTGTTTTTCAGCATTGGTTGTTCTGTACTATGTTTTATTAAACATAATTTGCTCTTTTAATCTAATCTGTGTATTTAGATCTTTCTTGACTTCTGCACTGTTTCTTGTTTTGCTTCCTTTGGGAGGTTCTTTAAGTATCTTGGTTATGTTTATGTTCAATTATCTCAGTCAGCAAAGACTACAATAAAAAGTACTATGAACTTACAATTAATGGGAATTTCTTATCATTCTGGAGGCTGGAAAGACCAAGATCAGGGTACCAGCAAATGAAGTGTCTGGTTCATAGATGATAACTTCTAGCTGTGTCCTCACATGATAGAAAGAAGAGCACTGCTTCTTTAGGCTTCTTGTATAAGGGAACTAATTCCATTCACTGGACTCTGTCCTCACCAGCTGATTATCTCCTGAAGGAGGTAAAGATTTCAACATATGTATTTTAGGGGATCACAGACATTTGTCTGTAGCATTGATCATCTCTACCTCACCAAACGATGTGTCACCATTCCAATTCCTAGAATCCCTGCATTTTTTTAAAAAAATAATTCCTTAGGATTATTGTATTCCTTCTGTGCCATTAATACAACTTTCAACAGTACTTTTTCTTTTATTCCCAGTTGCTCATATTTGCTTAGAAGCACTGTAATGCTCATATTGTAGTTACCAATTTATTTCATTAGCTTGACAATTTACTTCAATTTCGTTCTGTAATTTTGTCATCTTGTCCTTGAATGCTTGTTTAATAAATTTATGTTCTTATTAAATTCTTTTCATGTTACCAAATAAATTTAGAAATTCCATTATATTTCCTGAGTTATGTTTTTTTCTAGACTGGGCTCTTTTCTTCATTTTGGGGGGTTTCTGTCTCTCTTTTATGTTATATAGTAGTATGCATGTATGTAGTATATAGTATGCTTATGTAACAGTGATATTATTTCCATGTTTCTCAAATCACATGAATAAGTCTCCCCATACTTGTCTTTCACCTTACATAAGTTAATGTTACTCCTTCTGACCTTGATCTTTAGTGCTGCTTTCTATTTGCAAATGATTAGTATTATAATTATTGATGGGAGGGGCAAAGAGATTCATTATTAAGATGTCAAGATTCCTGGAACGGGGATTGCTAGTTTATTTTTCCTGACTTGGAGGGCTTTTTACACACACACATGAAAACTATTTTTATGCAGGATCACTGGACCCAGCCTGATTGTAGTAAATGACTGTGAGATTGTATCATATTGCTTTTCACTGGTCTATTTATATTTTTTATATCCTCTTGGTTCAGTTTTGGTAGAGTGTGTCTATCAACTTATACATTTCTTCTGGATTTTCCAAATTATTGGAATAAAAGTTTTCAAAATAGCTCTTAATGAGCCTTTGGATTCCCATTGTATCCATTGTAATATTACCCTTTTGTGTATAATTTTATTAATTTGTGTTTTTCTGTCTTTCTTGTGCTTAGTTTGGCTAACAGTTTATTAATCTGGTTTACTTTTCAAAAACAACTCAATGGGCATGGTGGCACGACGTGCTTATAATCTCAATATTGGGAGGTTGAGACAGGAGAATCACAGAGTAGCATCCAGCTTCAGCTACTTAGTGAGACACTCCACAACTTAGTGAGTTCCTGTTTCAAAATAAAAATAAAAAGTAGGGCTGGGAGTGTAGCTTGGAGATAGAATGTCCCTGGTTTCAACCTCTAGTAATACACACACACACACACACACACACACACACACACACACACACTTCTTTGTTTCATTGGTCCTTTGTATTCTCCATTTAGTTTCTATTTGATGAATTTCAGCTTTGATATTTATTACTTTTTCCTTTTACTGGTTTTGGGTTTGATTTGTTATTGTTTTTCTAAGACATTGAGAGGCATCATTTGAGATCTTTCTCTCTCTCTCTCTCTCTCTCTCTCTCTTCATGGCTATAAACTTTCCTCTTAGAATTGTTTTACTGTATCCCACAGATTAAACTTTCCTCTTAGAATTGTTTTACTGTATCCCACAGATTCTGGTATGTTATGCTTTCACTTTCATTTTATTTTAAGAATTTCTTAATTTCCCTCCTAATTCCTTCAATTACCCACTCATTATTTAAAAGTGTATTGTTCAATCTCCATGGATTTATATAGTCTCTGTAGGTTTTTTTTTTTTTTTTTTTGGCTGTTGATATTTAGTATCATTTCCTCTGACCAGAAAAGAAATGAAATTGTTTTACTTTGGGGGAATTTAAAAATACAAATACCAAACTTTGGAGAAGGTTTCATAAGTGGCTGAAAAGAAAATATTCAGCATTTGTTGGATTAAAATGATCTGTAGATGTCTATTAAGTCTATTTGTTATATGGTATAGTTTGTTTCCACTATTTCTTTGTTGATTTCTTGTCTATATGACCTGTCTTTTACTGAAAGTGGTGGACTCATGCCTCTCACTATTATTGTATTGGGATCTGTCATTTCCTAGTCTTATATGTTTGTTTTATGAAAATGAGTGCACAAATATTTGGGGCATAACTATTTACATTCAATATATCTTCTTATTGTATTGGTCCCTTTGACAACTTCTAGTGACCTTGTTTGTCTATTCCGACAAATTTGGGCTTGAAATCTGCTTTGTCTGGTACAAGAGTAGCTATTCCTATTTACCTTCAGATTCCATTTGCATGTAATATTATTTATGTCCTTTCACTTTCAGTCTGTGAATGTCTTTGCCTATGAGTTGTGTTACTTGGAGACAAAATAGAATTGGGTCTTGCTCTTAAATTCATTCTGCCAATCTACATTTTTAATTGAAGAATTAAGGCCATTTGCATTCAATATTATTATAGAGTTCTGTATTACTTCCTGTCATATTTTGTTTCTAATGTTGGAATAATTTCTATTTCTACTTTGCTTATCCACTCTTTTCATGATACTTATTCTTTCCCATGCTCTCTTAGCTGTTTTTATTTTCCTCTTCTGAGTACAGGATTTTTAAAAAGTATTCTCTGCAATGCTTCCTTAGTGATCTTGTATTCCTTTAGTTTCTGCCTCTGTTGGGAGGTTTTTATTTCTTCTTTGATTCTGTAAGATGGCTTTGCTGGATATAGTATTCTAGGTTGGCAGTGGATCTTTCCAGGAATTAAACATATAATTCAATGTATTCCTGGACTTCAGAGTTCCTGCTACATAGAGAAATATTATTGGCTTACCTTTCTAAGTGACTAATCTAAGAAGATTCTTGTTTGAAGCTTTTAAAATTCTTTATTTCATCTGAATTTTTGGTATTTTAACTATGTTATGGAAAAATTATTTTTCTGGTCCTATCTATTTGGAGTTTTAAATACTTTCAGTTCCTGTGTGTCTGTTTTATTCCCAATATTAAGAAAAATTTCTTACAGCATTTCATTGAATATTTTTTTCTATTCCATTTGTCTGTATCTCCTCTCCTTCCTCAAGACCTATGAGTCTTGAGTTTTGCCTTTTAAAGTTGTCTCAGAGCTCTTGTATACTCAGTTCACAGTTCTTATTTTCTCTATTACTGAGTGTTCAAATTCATTGACTTTGTCTATGGGTTTGGTTTGGGAAGGCTATGAACTTTTGGAGGTATCTTACTACCTTGTATTCTGTATTTCTATGCTGATATTTGCACATCATCTGGAATGGATATTTCTTCCATTGTTATGTGAGAGTCTTTTTTTTTTTTTTTTTTTTTTGCGGTACTAGGGATTTAACTCAGGGACATTTTACCTCCGAGCTACACCCCCATACACCCCCAGCCCTTTTTTTTTTTTTTTTTTTTTTTGCAGTACTGAGGATTGAACTCAGGGGCATTCTACCTCCGAGCTATACCCCCAGCCCTATTTTTTATTCTTTATTTTGAAACCAAGTCTCACTAAATTGCGAAGTGCCTCACTAGGTCCCTGAGGCTGGCCTCGAACCCGCATCCTCCGGTCTCTGCCTCCCAAATGCTGGGATTGCAAGCGTGTGCCACCATGCCAGCTATGTGAGGGTCTTTTTAGTGAGCTGCTTTCTCTCTACTATGTGCTCCAAGCCATTAACACACACACCTACTCAATGTGTTACCAGTACTAAGACTAATCCCTAGCACTACTTTGAGAGTAGATAATAATCACCAAAATCTATGACCACTGGGAGAGATAATCACATACTAATATGTCAAGAAAAATTTGCTGAAAATATTTTCTACAATTCCACTAGTCCAAAAGTGGAAAAGGGCATAATACCTAAATATTCTGAAAATGTGGGTATCCAAGACTGTAAAATTATTATTAAACTATATACAGTATGAAAAAGGTGATGAGGAGAGAAAGATGGAAGAAGACTGGAGAAGAGAAAGAGAGAAAAGTGGATAGAGTGTAAATAAAAGAGAGAGAAGAAAAGGAAAGGATAAATCCAATTTATAAATTTAAGAGTACATAAAATTAATTAAAGTATGCAGTGTCAAATCATAGGAGAAAATCTACCAAATAAGCACAAAATACCAACAAAAGAATAAAAATAGACCTCATTTTAAAGAGTCTAAAATTACTACTTGCTGTGGTATTTGAGACAGAAAAGTTTCTTACTAGGCTTTGATTCTGCCAGGTATTGGAAGGCACAGAGTTGGGGTGCTATATATTTAGATTATCTTCCCCAGCCCCCTCATTTAGCTAAGCATTCTGCTTCAAAGACTATGCAGATAGCAGGGTGTGGTGGTGTATGGCTGTAATCCCAGTATTTGGGAGGCAGAGACGGAAGGATTGCAGATTTGAGGCCCACCTCAGCAACCTAGTGAGACCCTGTTTTTAATTAATTTAATTTAGGGCTAGGGGTATAGCTCAATCCCCAGTATTGCAACAAAACAAAACAAAAACTGCAGAGCTCAGGCTTTTGTGCCTAGCCACACAGACCTTCTCCTCTCCAACTCTGGTGTGAACCTAGGTAGCTACAGCTATTCCATGACATTTCTGGTCACTGGACAGCTCTCTGAGGGGCCTAAGGGAATAGCCCTGGGTTGGCTGCAGTCCAGCATCCAGCTCTTCCTGGTTCTGTCACTCAGACCTCACGCTGCACCTCTCCAGCATGGGCCAACGAGGCTCTGAAAGTTCTGTGATGAACCCTTGATATCCCCTTACTTGATAGATTAAGCTGTGTCAACTTGTGGCGAGTGTGTGCTTGCCCTGATAGTTCTCAGTGTGCAGTAAAACTGCCACATTCCCAGACATTGAAACCACCCCATGGGTTCTGCTCTGCTCTGTTCCCATGGTGGTGCTTGTGCTTGGAGGCTCACCCCTAGCAGCCAGACCACTACATAGGTTGCATAGATGGGATAGTTCAAAGGTGTTCCTTGTGAAAACATTTGCTGCTATCTTAGGTGTGATGAAGGTGTAGGATTTAATTCCTTCTAAAGCTATATGCCTAGATTTGCTATTCCATAGATCTCAAAAAAAAAAAATTGAGAAAAGTGGAGCCTGTCTCACATATCCACCCACTCTGGAGCTCCTACCCTAGCTTTATTTAGCCCAACTTTCCCTTCTGCCACTGTTTCGAGGGCAAATTTGTCCAAAGTTTTGCCTCTCTTTCTCAATTTGCCACTGCTACCCCAAGACATGCCCCATGCTGTGAGTTCAGAGCGGATGGATTATTTTTTGCTTGCTGTTACAGTAACCAGAATTTCTGAGTTTTCTTAAGTTTCTGACAGTCTAATATCGTGCTCAGTGCATGCTCTCTGCCACCCACCTAGCTTAGTAGCTCTTCTCTTGTTTTTATCTCAAACTATAGAGAAGCTGGGATCTGCAGCCTGCTCCTGCTCCACCATCTTGATCTTCTGTAATTGGTTCTGGAAGTATTTTTATGACAGCTGTTTAAAATTCTCATCAGATAATTCTAACATGAGTCATCTCGGTATTAGCATCAAATTGTCCTTTCTCATTTGAGTTGTAATTTTCCTTATTCTTGGTATGATGGTTGATTTTTTTTTTTTTAGTTGCATCCTGGGCACTCTGTTTATTATGTCAGGAGGCTCTGGGTCATATTTCCATCTTTTTTCTATTAGGCAAACACTCTGTTCAGGTTTTTCACCCAGGTCCTGTGGTTCTGATGTCATTTGAATTTTCCTAGCCATTTGATGTTATTTTGGTATGGTTGGTTTATCTTGTGTTGCCACCAGCCCCCACCGATGCTGCCTGAGAGGTAGAAGGAGTTTCCCTAGGCTGGGTACTCAGTGTAGCTAGGTGGAAGAAGGAGGTTCTAGGGTCATGGGGACCAAGAGACTTCCCAGGCCAGGAGCTGTTGTGACCAAATCCAAATCCATTTTCCCCATGTCCCTTTCCTCATGATATCTCTAGATAAAAGAGAGTAGTCTCAGCCCCACAGGCACGAGGAGTCTTCCTAGACCAGGTTGTTCATTCTGACTGTTCAGTTTCATTTACTTTATTGAGTATATCTCAGAGGAAGAAAGGAAAGGATTGTGCTTCTCTTATTATTGTTGGTAGGGTTTTCCATCAGCCCCTTTGCCCATGATGTGACAGTGCAGGATTGTTTGCTCATGGATTTTAAGGAAGGAATGATTCTGTGTGTGTGCTGCTTTATATTGCTAGGTTGAGTATCTGAAAATGTGAAATTGGGGTCAAATCAGTTGGGTTATATTCCTCTAGTCCTGGAATCCGAAGTTAGTTCACCTTCTTCTTAACACTCTCAGGATTCTCTTTCATTTACCTGCACAATTTACAGGGATTCTAGTTGTATTTAGTAGGGCAGAGCAGAAAGAAACAAGTCTAAACCATCTTTTCCTGGCACTCCCTTATAGGATACATTTGAGGTACATTTGGAGCCCCCATAGAAAACCTTACAATGATGTACTCTCTCCCAATCTGATCTCTTGGGAACCTTTCTTAGCTTCTACCTTTAACAGTTAATCCCTTAAATTCCTGTTCTTGAGTCTTCTGTCATTGACATGCAGAACATTAGAGCAGCTCATATATGCTTTCCTTCAAGAACAATCATGAATGGAAAACTCACACACTTACGCAGCTACAGGATGGAAGGGCTATTGGTCCTCACTCCTCTCTTAGATATGGAGCCATGAGTGACTCTAGTCATCCTTGTGCCTCCAGTTATTGACATACTATGAGTTTCCATTGTTCCAAACCCTCTGAGATCCAAGACAGGTTCTTCAGGAGTCTCCTCACTGTGCTCCATTCAGAAGAATGCAGGACGTCAGCAAGCATTAGGCAAGAATGGAGGGACAGTTTTGTCTTACAAGACTGGTCTTTTACACCCTGATCCCTGTGTGTGGTTCTTCTGGAGACCTTAGGATTTGTTTTTGAGTGGTTGGCAAAGCAATGTCCTCCAGCAAGGAAAAGAGAAACCAAAGTAACCATTACTCTCAGACATTCCCTCAACTGAATTTTCTCCTTTACTAAATTAGTTTTCTGTTTATGGAGGCTATTTGGCATTGCAGTTAAAAGCTATCTTTAATAAATTATGTCTCCGTTAAAATGCTCACTGCCATAATCCAATATGACTGACCACACAACTTAGAGGAAGGAAGCTTTATTTGATCACATTTTGGGAGATTTATAGGTTTGGTCCATATGAGGCCTGGTCTACAGAGCTTAGTATATGGTGATGGGAAGTGGAGAAAGGGATAACACAAGGACTCTGTTCTCACATCATGGAGACCAGAAGAAAGAGAAAGAACAAGGGAGGAATGCCACACCCCTGGGGCTCCTCTTTAGCAACTCAACCCTGCTTCCGACATTGCTACCTTGTTTCTGTGAGAGCTCAGGGAGCATTCTAAATGCAAACCATTACACCCTGTTCCTGGCACTCTAGACCTAACAGCTTCTCACAGTGCAAAATGCATTTAGTCCATCTCCACGAGTTTCCACAGTCTTAGCAATTTTGGCATCACTCAAAAGTCCCAAGTCTCCTCTGAAATTCAAGGTAAACTCTTGGCTGTGAGCCCTTGAAAAAAACAAAAAACAAAAAAAAAACAAGTTACATAATCCAATGTACAATGGCACAAAGTAAATATTTGAATTCCAAAAGGGAGAAATGGGGCCATAGAAAGAAGAAATGGGGCCAAAACAGGGATGAAAATCCACGAGGGCTAGCATCTGATCCTTAGCTCTACTTCTGGCATCTGGGGCATGTGGTGGTGAGATGTGATCTCCAAGGGGCCTTGACATCTCCTCTTCTATGGCCTGGTTGATTGCAATGGGTGGCATATTGGCTCTTCTAGACTGTCTCCTGGGATTACAGCTTGTAGCCTTTCCTCACGGGTCTTTCCACATTTCTGGTATCCCTAAATCGCAAGGGTTTCCCTTGCAACCTTTCCTTCACCATCAGAACTTCACAAATTCCGCCATATCAGCCTGCTTGCAGGAATTCTGACCCTGCCGTATGTACACTGCCTGGCTTCCCAGGCCTTCCTCCTAAATCTTGGGGTAAGACTCCATAACCCCTTTTATATCAGCAAAGGCAGAATTATGTGAGTGCTGAGATACACTGCCAGCAGGAAAGGTAGTCATGTCCTGTTTAAACACAGCAGCTGGGCCCACCTGCCTCCATTCATGCCTGGGTGGGTCTAGCTCTTTTTTAGAACATGCAGGTAATTTTCTCTTGTTCTCAGCTTTGGGTCATCTAGGAAAGTAAGATGAGTCCCATTCAGAGCTGAAAAATGAATTTTGAACATTTCATCATATAACAGAAGACTCATTATGACATTTCATTTTGGGCAATATTTTTATATTAAATCCTGAAAACTCAAAATGGAGAACATGCGCCCAGGAGCCACTTTCTCACTTGTATTAAAAATATATTAAGAATTTTAGGATGTGATAAACAAATATTTTAAATTGGTATTACTTAGAATTATGCTTATTTGGTTTGATACATAAGAACTTCTTTTTAAATTTACCAATGATATCTGTAAAAAGATTTTAATAAATTTGAAACTGTCTTGGAAAAACAACAAAACTGTTACTTTTTGACTTATAGTCAAATATAATGCTTTCATAAGAGCCAGAAAATAGGGTTGTAGAAACTACTTTCTAGCATTTGATGCAATTAAAGATTTCTGGCATAAAGTGCTTAACATTTGGGTCTCTAGGCGAATGGCCAGGGACTGAACAAAACCAATAGCTATGGGACAGGATCCCATTTTTTTCTTAAGGAATCAGCAGCTGCAGTGTGATTGGGTTAGTTTTGGGGAGTCCTGGCAGGTTCCAAGTGAAAATTATTTTTATCCCTAGATATTTGCTACAATGTCCTCTACTTTTGCCATTTTCCTTTGTGCTGGTACAGCTCCCATTTGATGTCATAACCTTGCCAGCCTAGCTCTATCCTATGCAAGGAGCTCTATGCACTTCACAACTGGCAACTTTTAGCTGCTCAGCATCCTCTTCTTTATGGTTCAGGTCCTTGGTTGAGCTAGAACTCCTTGCATTGCTTTACCAGTACAAAAATAAACTCTCATTAGAAACAGGAAGAGACATGCACAGGCCCCTTCTGTCCCTCCAGAACGAGGAGTCCTCTTTACACAGACAGCAGGGAATTAATGTTATTTTACTTAATAAGTTACTGTTACATATATATAGGAGCCTAGGAGGAACAGGGAGGTTGTCAGTACAGGCTAGGAAATAGATGCATTTATACCTAGAATAAATGCTGTGTGCTTTCCATGAAAGAATATTCATGTTTTGAGACATCAGGACCTAGTAATTTTAGAAATTGTATTCATTTTAGTGTCTTGTAGAATGAAATAGGGAAATTCAGTAAATTAAGCCAGATCATCAATTTTCTAGGTATAGCTAAGATATACTAATATAAACCAACCTTCCTTCCTTCCTTCCTTCCTTCCTTCCTTCCTTCCTTCCTTCCTTCCTTCCTTCCTTCCTTCCTTCCTTCCTTCCTTCCCTCCTTCCTTTCTCCTTTCTTTTTAAGTAAAAAACAAGCTGGGCATGGTGATACATGCTTGTAATCTCAGTACTTGGGAGACTGAGACAGGAGGATTGCAGGTTTGGGGTCAACCTCAGCAACTTAGTGAGGTCTTTAGCAACTTGGTAAGAAACTGTTTCAAAATAGAAAATAAAATAAGACCAAGGTGTAGCTCAAAGGTAGAATGTAAAAAATAAAGAGTCCATCATTAAAGAAGCCAAAGTGAGCTCACTTCTACCTCTTGACTATATCTTTTCTTTCTTCTGGTGAGTATGTTTACCCATGAGGGAGTACAGAGGAAAATTTATTGAAGTTTTAACAGTAGAATGAATACAGAGAAACCTTGAAACAAGACCCATTTGGGGAATTGACCCTTTACCCATGCTTTAGGCATCTGTTAAGAATTCTCTGTGAGGTTTAAACTGAGAGTCAGCAGTCAAGGTTGCGTGATTCTTGCACAACAGAAACCTAAATTGGAAGAATAGACTGCCATTTATGCCAGAGGCATAAAGCTCTCCAATTTTTGAATTAAATAGAAATATATAACAAATTACGAAGAAAATGAAATTCATCCCAAAGTAATCTAATTTATTCCTTTGCAATAATCGAGAATATAGTGCATCTGAAGTTCAAATCAGCTTCTCAAGGTAATCAATAAGACAAGAGGCATTTAAAGAATAAAAACAAGAATGTCTGGAATTGTAGCATTAACTATTACATAGACGAAAGTAGAGAGATGCACAGTTTAAGTTCAGTTCCAATTCTGGCCTCATCTGTCACTTGGGATGTCCATATATCAAGAATATAGAGTCATTTTTTAGTTCTCCTTTGCTCAGACATGATAGTTAATTAATCACCAAGTTATGCAAACTCCACTCAGTTAACATCTCTTAAATCTCTTCACTCTTCCCTGTATTTTTGTCTTTATTTCACTTTTCTCCATCTATTTTAACTCTTTTCTTTCCTCTTATCCTGTTTTTTTTCCTTTACTTTTCTTACAGCACTAGGGATTAAACTAGTGGTGTTTTATCACTGAATTGCATCCCAGTCCTTTTTATTTTTATTTGAGACAAGGCCTTGCCAAATTGCTCAGGCTGGCCTCAGGCTTGCAGTCTTTCTTCCCTGGCCTCCAGAGGAGTCCTTGGTATTATAGGTATGCACCCCAGGCCTGGCTGTTTAAAACTTTCCAATGATTCCTTTTATTTTTCAAATACAGTTCAGATGTTCTTGCATGCTCTTTGTGACCTTCCTTGGGCCCTGAATTTCTCCTCCCTGCAACCACTCCTGGCATTCTGTCAGGCAGCTCTGGCCACTCTTACTACAGGCCTTCGCACAAGCCCTAAGCAACCCTGGCTGCTTCTTCCCCTTCCCTCTATTTACTCAGTCACTGGGGACTTTCCCTTTCACACGTGAGATAGATATCACCATCTCTAAGAAGCCTTTGCTGCGCACCCATCACACCTCAACTCTGATAGGTCCTCTTCCTTTTGTGCTCCCATGATAACCTGTGCACAGGCTTCTCATGGCACACAATGGGCATCCTGTCCTAAGAAGAAAGCTCCTTAAGGGGAAGACTGTCTTGCTGACCATCCATATCCACACTGTCCAGACCAGCATAGGGCACAAGTAAGCATTCCAGTAAGTACTTACTTGATGAATTGATTTAGAACTGGCATTTCATATTGATGCCCTGAGTCCTCATGCCAGAGACAGTGCAGGAAGCACAACATTGTATAGAAACACCATAGCAAATGAGCTCCAGAGATGTCATGGAAAGATAGCCAGGGAGCAGGGCATGCTGTTGCAAGCCTGTAATACCAGTACTTGGGAGGCTGAGACAGGAGGATCTCAGGTTTGAGGCCAGCCTTGGCAATTTAGAGAGATTCTGCTT
>PVLC010008568.1:9875-43872 GCA_004027655.1 Graphiurus murinus | reverse complement strand
ATGCCCTTGATTTTTATTAAGAATGTCTGATATTTTATTAATATTTTTAAAATAATAAAAATATGAAACATTTCTGAAAGTTTTGGAAACAGGAACATAAAATGAAAAATATCACTTATGACTGTATATACTTTCAAAATTATGGATTCTTTTCTACATTTTTCTTCAGAATTGTTTGTGTGTGGGGGGGGGGATACTGCGGATTAAACCCAGGGGCATTCTACCACTGAGTTACACTCTCAGCCCTTTTTTAAAATTTTGAGACAGGGTCTTGCTAAGTTACCACTGTGACCTTAAACCTTCTGTCCTCCTGTCTCAGCCTCCCAAATACTGGGTTTATAGATATGCATCACTGTGATCAGCTCTTTCAGAAATTTTAAAGTATACAATAATTGAACACAACCTTTCATATATAACCTGTATATGTTCATAAATTTGTATAGATACCTGCATGAGTATGTATACAAATGCCAATAAAATCATAAGTATGTCCATACTGTGTTCAACTAACTTGGCATTGAGTCCCAGGGGAAGGAGAAGAGCCTCAGACTCCACTATCGCTCCTGTGTGTCATAGAGCAGGTGGCATGATGTCTAACCAGGCAGCTCTAGCACGGCTTCCAGTGCACATGCCTTCTTGACTATTATGGGGCAGCAGCTGCCTCCACAGTCTGATTCTCTATGGTGTGGTTTCTGGGTATACCCTAGTGTGTTTTTCATCATCTCTAACAAAGATTTAATAAATCATTTTTTCCTATTGTAAATTCTCTTTTTCATTGAACTAGATAGGTTGTTTTCATTTTCTGCTCTTAAACATAGACTTTTGCAGACCTCCCCAATATTTTCATGGATCCAGCATTGTATTATTTTAGACATGGGAAAAATGAATTCTCTTCTCTTCTTCAGAGGAGAGAAGAGGAGCAACCACATTCCTTCCCTCTACCCTTAACAATCTACTGAATAGTTTTCTTCCATCCTCCTCCAGTTTTTTGCATAGAGATGGAGATAATGTTTGGGCTTAGCACAATCCTGTTGGTTCAGATTTCACTTAATAACTTGAGAGGGGATGTGTGGTCTTTAATTATTTTGGCTTTTTCTATTATGAGGAATATTTTACATCTTTAAGTCATCAGCTTTGGATCCAAGTTGCAAAACAACAAAGCAACAAAGCAATTATATATATATATATAAGATGCCATGTGGAATATATATATATATACTGAAGACATACAGGTTAAGAGAAAGTTTAGCCTCCCTTCCTTAGCAGTAGAAATAAAAAATAGGCAAATCGATTGTAGAATGTATTACACTGGGTGTGCTTTTGGAGGTAGAGGGTGAAACAGAGGCTTGTAATAAAAATACTGTCCAGGCCTCTGATTTGAATAAATGGGTGGCATCATTTCCCGAGAAGGGGAGCAGGGCAGGGCTGGCAGTGGGGCAGAGATCACCAGTGTACTTTGGACAAGCTTGAGATGGTAGTAGGGCAGGGAAGGTAGGAAGAGAGGCTGGCTGAACAGATAACATAGAAGCTGTGAGTATTCAAAACTGCCCATAGAGCAGAAATAAAGAAGAGGGACATTATTACTGTTTTTGTTTTAAATAAAGCAAATGTATGATGGAGAGGAGTTGGTAGTTATGGAGAAATTGAAGATATAGAGACTGGAGTGAGAGCCTTGAAATGGAAAAAGAAATGGGATTTAGAATATGTGAGAATGATTGGCATTTTGTCCACCAAGAGACACTTTTTATTATCAGAGGAAGGTGGAGAGTTAGCTATAGGTGCAAACAGATTCATAGCCACTGTTGTAGGAAGCTAAAGGAGTTCCAATCTGGGAACTAAAGTTCATTGAGGACTCAGGAACTGAATATCACTTTGGTGCCTGAGAATTATCTGTGTGAACTTTTCCTGACACTATGAAACACGCACAGTTCCAATTAATATGATTTTTTTAGCAGAAATTTTATCAATAGTTTTTTTTTTCCTAAATCATCCCTTAGAGGATTATATTTCCTGGGAGTGGGGGTGTACTAATAGGTCAGACCCTAAGTGAGTGAAAGAGAAAAAAATCAAAGGTAGGAATGCTTCTTCATACATAACACTTTGAAGCTAAACTGAAGGAGACAAAATGAAATACCGAAGAGTATTTTATTTTATTTATTTATTTTGTGGTACTGGGGATTGAACCCAGGGGCATTCTACCTCCGAGATACACCCCCAGCCCTATTTTTTATTCTTTATTTTGAAACCGGGTCTCACTAAGTTGTGGAGTGCCTCACTAGGTAGCTGAGGCTGGCCGTGAACCCGGATCCTCCGGTCTCAGCCTCCCGAATGCTGGGATTACAAGTGTGCATCACCACGCCCGGCTGCAGATTTTATTTTAAATTAGACCTAATTCTCATCAAAGGAAGATTTAACCTTTCATACTCTCTTAATACATTTTTCCTCACTGAAAGCTGTTTGTTCTCAGAATACTGACATTGTCTAGGTAGATAACTAATGAACCCCCTTTTACTGTAGAACCCATGCTTAAGGCTGAGATAGAAAAGCAATTCCACTATAAAACTGTTAGAAGCCCACAGTAAAGAGACTGAGGTGTGGACCAAAGGGACGTGAATCATCCTCAGAGAAGTATTTTTCTAGGTGATGCAGGGCTAGGTGGCCAGACCAGGCAGTCAAGACTGGCGAGCTGCCTGTGGGAGAGCTGCATACTGTGGTCATCCCAGAATGCCCAGTACCACACTGTGGAGCCTGATTTCACAACCGATGTATTTGTTCCACTCAACACTGACATTAAGAGGATTAGTCATTTAACATTAGCAGTAAAGACCAACTAATGTAATGTATACATATATGGATGGATCGCTATGAATCTCACAACTATGTGCAATTATAATGCACCAATAAAAATTCAAAAAAACATGTAGCATATATATTAGCAAAAAAAGAGCAGGGGGAGGACAGGGAAGAAGGAGGAAGATTACTTCTCATTTCAGTGTGAGTTTCCAACGCACTCTCCACCTCTAGACAGATTCTTGGTCACTCTCTTATCCTGATCTCGGCCAAACCACCCTTTTCCACAGGCTGCTGTCAAAGAGACTGATGAAAGCCCTAAGGCATTGTCTAGCTATGGGATCTGATCGTGATGAATGTATGACACTTTGGGGAAAAGATAACTTAGATAAGTAAAAAACTAAGGAAAAATTCAAGGCGAGAGCTGATCAATTATTACGTTATGAGGAACTGACTGAAAAGCTGTAAGAATTCAGAAAACTGACTGTCCGCCATGGCTTTGGACATGGAGGTTTTGTGGAAGGAAAGAATCTTGAAGGAAGGGGCAGGGCTGAGATGATTAGAAACAAGGAAGGAAGTCTTTCATGCAGGAGAAATATTGTGACCTGGGTTCTTCAGGAGCAGAAGTCCTGGAAGTCCCTCTCCAGTGATGGACTCTTGGCTAGAGGCCCGGAGAAAGGGAAGACAAAAGCAAGAGGACCAGAGGCTCTGAGGATCTTTATTACATAGAAGCCAACCCAGGCAAACCCAAGGCTGGTTTCTCTTGAAATTTTTGATTGATTAGTTCATTAATTTACAAGTCTCTCTCTACATATATGTGTATGTGTATATGTATATGTATAAGTATATGTATATGTTTTGCACTGGATATTGAACCCAGGGGCATTCTATCTCCAAGCTACATTCACAGTCGTTTTCAATTTTTTTTTTTTTTTATTTTAAAAGAGGATCTTGTTAAGTTGCTAAGGGCCTTGTTAATTCACTGAGGCTGGCCTCGAATCTGCAATCCTCTTGTCTCAGCCTATCAAGTACCGGGATTACAGGTGTGACCCCCACACCCGGGGCAAGTCTATAATTTTTTAACTGATTTGTTGTTCATTCATTATCTACAATAACAAAAACATACAGGGAACCCAGAATATCATCTGGCTCAATTTGCCTGTGTTTTATGGTAGCCTGCTGATGAAAGTCTCTCTAAACAGAAAGTAACACAATAAAAGAATAGAAAAAACTTATAATAAATCCAAAGACTATAGTGAGTGGTCTCCTTGGCCTGAGCTGACTGTGCTGGGAATTGAAGGTCACGTCATATGGTGTGAAGCTCGGAGTTTGCTTATTAGTTCTTAGATTATGTTTAGGTGCCTTAACAAGTCATGCTTTTTGAAGCACTGTGGTTCTGAGCACTTAATCAGCTGCTGGAGAATAAGAGAGTGCTTTTGAGTATTGCAGACAATTTGCCAAAGTTTACTAATTTCTCAGGGACAGTCCATTGCAATGAACTTTACCAGTTCAAATTGACTGGCTACATCTGTTGGCATGCTTTACTCTTTTAGCTAAGCAAAAGCCTACCTGTGTATTCTTTTATACATTTTCACCTTCACTCACTATTCTACTTAATATTTTCTTTCATCATGTTTTCTTCAATTCTTATTTTTTTGTTGTGTGTGTAGTCTTGTGAGTCACTCCATTTTTTTGCCCAATTTTGGAAAGAAGTAACATATAAATATATAAACAAAATATTTTTATTCCTCATTTCTTCAATAAGGAATCTGAGAAAAAATAAAAACAAAATCTAAGATAAACCATCTACCAAGATGTAGAATTAAAATAGTCTCTGGTATCTATTTTAAAAAGACTTTCCAAGTGAAAAATCACTTAGATCTCTGCATTGTGCTTATTCTTTTATATTTAGCCTAAGTTCATTGGTAAGATTTTAATAGGAATTCTTCTTTGATACTGTGTCAGGGTTGGCTACAGTAGGGAAGATGAGAAGCTTCTATTGCACTTGGTGAAACACTCTTTCCCAAGGAAAGAAGGAATAACATTTTTTTTTTTTTTTGCCGTACTGGGGATTGAATTCAGGGACATTCTACCTCCGAGCTATACCCCCAGCCCTATTTTTTATTCTTTAGTTTGAAACAGGGTCTCACTAAGTTACAGAGTGCCTCACTAAGTGGCTGAGGCTGGCCGCGAACCCGGATCCTCCAGTCTCAGCCTCCCAAATGCTGGGATTACAAGCATGCGCCACCACGCCCAGCTAGAATAACATATTTTTGAGGAGGCAAAACAACAACAAATGCACACTCAAGTAATGCTTTTGAGAAGTCCTCATCCCCAAGGGAAAGGGATATCATTGGATTATTCTGATTGTTATAGCACAATATCATAAGTCTAGAGATGATCGATTATTAAATTCATGAGTCATATTGTGGCTTCCTTCTTTTCCCTGGACAAAATGAGCATAAATCTTTTGGACTTAAAAAAATAAACATTTTCCCTATGTGCTTATCTTTATTGTTTTTCCCGCAGTTTCCTTCTTCAAATTCTCATATCCATCTTTAACACGAGGCCCCTAATAAGTGCTCCGTGAAACTGTTTAATGCCAAGGGACATAGCAAAGTCATTTCAGAGTTTTAAATACCATTTTTATTACTATATACCCTTTGCAGAATTTAGTTTCACAATTTTTATGATTGTACTCCTTTGGCAAGTCATGCTCAACTCTGTTCGATGATAATCCAGATAGCCAACCCTTCCTCAAGATGACATAGTGTTTGATTCTTTTCTGGGGGCTATAATTGCACTAGCATATGGTAAGGGTATAAGATAATGAGATGATACATCACTAGCTGATCTTAATAGCCTATTTTTATTCTAGTCCTCCCTTCTCAGTCCCCAGGGAGTGATTTCCAAGACATTTTATAAGCTTTCTCTGAGTCTTTTAGCTCTTTAGATGGCATATGATTGCCTTCAGTGCATCTGCCTTTCCAGCATCAGGACAGTCCCCAGGACAGCCATGTATATAGACCTCTTTATTTTTCCCAGGTGAGAAAGTGGCTTTTTGGCAGAATGCCAAGACCAAGGTAGTGGAAGGGCTCACACTTTAGGGAAACCACTTTCCAGGGTACTTGAGCCCTGTGAATTGCCTTGGGTCAGTTTGATGATTTTCGTATTTTTTTTCTTTTTTTGTCTCTTTATTTTTCAATTTCCTGTGTTCTTAAAACTAACATGAGTCATTTGTAGACAGCACATTGTTGAACTCTAATTTTTTTTTAATGTGCTTCTATTGGTGCATTATAGTCTCACATCATAATGTAAATCATGTTGACAACGACATACATGCACATAGCACTTGGTATTTTGGGGACATTCTACCTCTGAGCTACAATACAATTCTAGCCCTTTTTATTTTGAAACAGGGTCTCATTAAGTTGCTGAGGGCCTCACTAAGTTACTGAGACTGGCCTTGATCCTGTGACCCTCCTGTCTCAGCCTCCCAAATACTGGGATTACAGGTGTGCACCACTGCACCCAGCTCATTGGTATTCTTTTCATTGCTAACCACTTTATCAGTTTGCCAAGACCAGTTAAAACCCCAAATCCTTAGTTTTTCTAAGAGCAGTTAAAACCCCAGACTCTTAGTTTTCCTTCCCTTTCCCAAGAGTAGTATCTTCTTTGTCTTAATGACATTTTAGTCCATAAGACAAATAGTAAATGGAAATAAAATTATACAGACAGTAAGGTTATTCCAAGATCTCTCTCTTCCCACCCCAAACTTGACACCACACACTTTCCTACATTAATGTTGTTTCAGAGACTATTTGGGGAAGTTACAGCCACGCTCCAAGATTGTCTTCAGTGGTCTCACCTCCTGGTAGTCACACCCTTGTGAACTTTTTTCTCACTTTGAACAAGATTGATCTAGTATGATATACACATTAGATTACATGTTGATTCTAAGATTAGGGTATACAAATCTGGAGCTTCTGTCTTCTTCATTTGGATAAATACAGTTGCCATGTTGTAAGCATCTCTGTGAAAGGCTCAGGTAGTAAGATGCTGAGGTCTCTAGCCAACAGCCATGTGAATGAGCTTGGGAGAGGAGGCTCCAGCCTCACCCAGACTTCAGAAGACTACAGCTCCAGCTGACACTTGGATCGTAGTGTCCCCAGAGACTCGGAGCCCAAAACATCAGCTGGTCGCATATTCTTCACTCATAGACAGTGTAAAAAAGAATCAAGCTTTGTTGTTCTAAGATGTTAAGTTTGGGAATACTTTCTTATATAGCTGTATAGGTAGTTTAATTGACAGTGCAAGAATAAAAATTAGATAACTGCATGAAGGAAATGGAACAAAGGAAAATAAGAATAGGGAAGAGAAGATGAAGCCAGTAGTGAGTTTAGAGTGCAAATGCTGTAAGATCCTGTCACTTTGTTGGAAGTGGTTCACTGATGTGTCCTCACGATTTCAGCAGTCAGTGCAAAAAGAGGAAAATACCATTAGTAGAAACCAGACAGAATATTTTCCAGTGGATCTTGGTAAAAAGAACATTGTGAAGTATCAAAAATAAATATTTCAAGAATAACTTTGCAGGAAAAATAAAGTACAAAAGCCATCTGTCTCTATCTTCCCCCCTCATGGCAATAGTGCACTTGGAAGTTAGACACCTTAAATTGACGGGAAAGTTTTGTGGGTGTTAGAAAGAAGGTGCACTTGGTGTCGGTATTACCTTTACTTTTTCCTTATCTTTTATTGCTTTTTCTGAGTATAGAGGCCACTTGTATTCCCTGACTTTTAGACTCTTCTACTATCCTCAAAGTGACTCTGTCCAACCTTTGTTTCTACCTCTGTGTCTCCTTTCACAACTTTGACATTCCCGTTTCCCTCTTCTAAGGATCCCTGTGGTAACATTGGGTCCTCCAGGCTAATCCTAGATAATCCTCCCAGCTCAAGAGCTTTAGTATCTTATACATAGGTTCTTGGGACAGGAATATGGACATGTTTGGGAGCCACTCTTCATTCTACCACTATATCTTAATGCCAGGTCAATATTCACTTAGTGGCAGGTCTTGTTGATTTGTTGAAGTGCTTGCAGAACTGCAAATAGAACATAGTTATGCACAGATTATTCATTCATAGTTCTCGATCCTGTTTAATAAAGAATATGGAACATTTCTGATCCCATGGCCTTAGATATGGGGGAACAAAGATGGATGAGGCTGAGAGAGAGAGTTTCACTGGAATCAATGCAGTGTGGTGCAATATGGTTCAAGTACTGGAGGAATGTGGCCACTAGTTGGGAAACGGAGATGAATCTTGCAAGGGACCACTGACTCTAGAAAGTGTTTGGGTGTCAGAAAGTTCATCTGGAGCATCAACCCATCCACATGGAGATAGAGACAATATCTCAGATCAGTGGTGATCATTAACAGAGCGAGGACAGTGACTGACCACCACTGATGTAAGTTTGCTTTTGACCAACAAAGAGAAAGAGTCAATACAAAAAAGCCAATCAACATTCCACTCTCCTCTCCAACCCCACAGTGATACATTAAGAAAGAAAGAAACAATTGGCAACAAATTATGAAACCAATAGCAGTACGGAAGAATAAAATAATGTCATTTGAAAGAAAATGGAAGGACCTTAACATAATGTTAAGCGAGATTAGCCAGTCACAGAAAGTGAAGGACATATGTTTTCTTTAATATATCAGAGGGACTCCAGGTAACGGAGCCAGGGAAGTGGGAAGGGGAGGGAGAAGACTGAGGTTCATTATTGGAACTACTAACGTTGACTATGTGTACATACGTGGAAATTCCAATATCAGTTTCAGTCCTCTGTATGGGAAGGGGGGAGATGAAGAGGCGGGGGGGGGGGCACCAAGTTCTGTGTGCATGTGTGTCATTGTCAATATGATTGACATTATGATGTGAGATGATAATGCACCAATAAAAGCATTTAAAAAGAAGAAATGATCAGGACAAAGTTTGAGGATTTGAATGCAATAGTCAAAAACAAAAGGAAAATGAGATGTTATAGAATCAGACTAGCACATCATAAACAGAATCTGTGATCTCACGGGGAATTCAGGAGTAGGCAGAGCATAGTTGCTGACAATTGTTTGAAAATAAAATCTTCACAGCTGCACCTCAGTGTGGTGAGGTTTCCAGTCAAGCTGATCACAGAGTAAGTTTTATTGTCATCACTACGGCCAAGCACACCTTGGGAGCAGTAGCTAACGTGTGCCTCTGGATTGTGGAGGAGCAGCAGGCTGACATGGGGTGCAATTAGCAGGGAAGGAGGAGGCTAGCTGGCTGCAGAGATGGGCAGGGTGTGGCTTGGCAGGAAGCAGCATTATTTTTACTCTCCTAAAATACAAAGCATTTGAAAGGGATAGATGACAAACAGGAAAATATGAAATTTTCTCCAAGCATGAAATGGACAAGATTTGCTTTAGAAATGGGCTAATTATACCATAGGCTAGGAATAATACAAGGAACAAGCAACCTTGCAAACATGTGATTGGGTCCTGCTGGGCTGCTTACCCTTTTGCTACCTTCTACAGCTTGTCACCCTGGAGGCCATTAGGGCTGTTGAGAGCAAGCAACTGAGCCCCCATGGCGTTTCACACGCTCACTTAAAAGCCTGTCAAAGTGAGGGGATGAGAAGTTAGAGTGCATAGGAAAGAGCCACTATTATTATATTTTCCTTTTAAGATGTATATTGCAGATGGAAGTGCCAAAGTTGAAAAATGAGTCAGAAAAGCCACACTGCAATTCATCCCTCATGTGTTGTAGTCTATTCCCTAAACCAGTTCTTTTGCCTGATATCACTCCCTTCAACTCAGCTGTTTTGATCTCAGAGCAAATAACAGGATGCAGAGATCAGCAGAAGCCCCTCTGAAGTTCTCCTCCAGGGGCTGGAAGTGTGGCCAGAAGACTCCTTTTCCTTGGGTCTCAGCAGGCACCTGAAGGGAGGACTTGCCCTCTGCATGCAGGAAAAGACATTCTGAAGTTTCAGTTCACTTTTGGTGATGTTATAAAAGGAATCATCAGTTTGGTACACTGAGGGCATATAAACAGTAGCAGGAAAACTTCTGCAGGAGCAAAGGCCTGCGTCTTCACTCCAGCTCTCAGGTGCCTTAGAGCCTATGGCTCCCAGAGGAAAGCCAGGAGGCAGGAGGACACTGGCTGCTTGGGAGACGAGCGTGTCTGTCACAGGTTGACGGCCTCAGACATTTCAGAATCAAGTGCAGAGTTTTAGAATGTACATTTTCATTTCCATTGATACTTCAGGAGAAATAATGGTAAAAATTATTTTTTAAAAAACTGGAGAATGTAAATCACTATTTTATATTAACAAAATTAGCTAAAATCTCTCATACAGGACATGGTTGCACTAATTTAGCGATGCTGAGGTGTAATAAATTCCAGGCCCAATTTTCTAGTCACACGTTATTCATCTCTACCGCCAGTCTATAGCTACATGGGACTTTTATTTAGAAATAAGCCAGCTTCTCTCTCAAGATTACCTTTTTGTTGTTGTTGTTTTGAATGTTCTCTATTTCCATTAGGACGAGTCTGTCTGTCTGTCTGTCTGTCTCTCTCTCTCTTACACACACACACACACACACACACACACACACACATCCCAATGTACCATTTCAACTGGCCAAGATACCATTTCTAAAGGCTGGCTCCAGAATTTAGTTTAGGGATGAAATTGTCTCTGGTCAGGTCCATATGTGGATGGTGGGGGAAACCAGGCTCCAAGAGCATAATTTACAAGGAGATCAATGAAACAATAAAGTAGCTTCTCTGCATAGGAAAGGGAAGAATTTGGGATTTGGGAAGTGGTGTAGATCAGAGAAAAAAAATTAGGGAAGCCAAGTATACCTCAAGAAGCTGGAACTTTATGTAAGGGGTATTGCTCTGATAAAGTGACATTCGTTCTTATACTTTCATGAAATTAAAGAAAAAGCTCTTGAACTTTCTACTCTAAAATGCCTGCAGTGTTTTTATTTCCTAGATATTGGATTATGAGTTATTTTACTTTTATTAAAATATTTCATAAATACTTTTTATAACTTAATATTTTTGAATAAGTTTTGTATAATGAAGATTATTGTTGGAAGCTTTTAAGATAAGCTTGGCTTGTCTTCATAATCTGCACAAACAACAAAGCTTTTTTAATTTAAAAAGTCTTGAAGTTTTCATACTTTTAAAGTTGCATCAGAACGTCCCTGCACCAAAACAACTGTTCCATTGGTGGCTTCACGCTGGCTATGTCAAATGTCACGTGGTCCTGGGCAGCCCTGGGAGGCTCTGCTGTCTCTGTCTAACCTGAGCTTGCTATGTGGGAGTGAGATTGTGTTCTACCCTCAGCTACAGACCGAGCCTCAGTTCTTATCAAACAAGACCCAATCAGACCTCTGATTGGCTTCCAGTCTTTATTTTCTGACATAGTGATTTTTTTCAGTTAACATGATTTTTTTTTAATACACTAGTTTTTTTTCTCTTTTTTGGCATCCTTGAAAGCATAAAAGTCCATCCCCACTCTCTGGGATATGGCTACATTGCTTGTACAGGATTTCCCAGAGTCAGGAACCTTCTTCAGCCTGAGTCCCAGTCATGCAGAATTGCTTTCAGCAATTGGCACTTTAAGGCTTACTATCAAGAACTCTTTCTATACCCCTTTATCCTGTTTTATTATTTTTTTCATAGCATGTACCAACTTCTGCTATAATACACATTTGTCTTCCTCAGCTATAATGCAGTGTCAAGGGATTGGTGTTATGTTTTATTCATTACTGTATTCCTAGGATCTAGAATAGTATATGGTACATAGCAAATGCTCAATAAATTGTACTGAATGAATGAATAATCGAATGGGCCTCTGGAGCTACATGCATTTTATTTAAGAGGTATGAAATACTCCTCCCTAAGCCCTCCTTCACCGGGCTCATCACTAAATCTTTAGGATTTTCTTTTGAATGTCATTTTATCAAAAATCCTTTCCAATTTTTTTTTACCCATCCTTATCCTTATCCTGTATTACACTTGCTTGATAATTTATATCTCTTTTTAATGAAGGTAGTAATTACCTCAGCTCTATTCATCTCAGCAACTTCATTGCTAAATTTCATCTGGCACATAGTAGGGATTCAATACAGCTGTGTTCTTATTAATTACTTGCTACTCTTCAAACATCTCATATATTTTTTCAATTTTATAAACTTTATGCTACTTCTTAGGCATTGAATACTGTTTCTCCATTTCTATACAACATACTTAGTTCATCAACAAGCCAATTTTACCCATGATGCCTAAGAAACACTTTTCCCCATGGTTCTCCAATGGTGCACAAAGAGTTCATAGGGAGCATTGCAAGATATTTAGAATTTTTTAGATAAATACACAACATGTGGATTTGTGTATTTTGTGGAATATTCCTTTCAATGATGTCATATCCTTGTGAAGCTGCTATTTAATAGTTGCTTGATAAAAAGCAAGTACCACATGAGAATTAAGGTGGACCATACAATGAGGGTGTCAGCATTCATCTTGATTTTGAGCATTAAGAAGTTGCACAGTATACACCAGACACTTAACTCTCATTGTAAGTCATGGTAGCTGAAATATAAATAAAAGTGTTAATTTTTTAGAACTTTATTGGTGCAATATAACTAACTATACATTGTAGTGAGATTAAAAGTGATACATTCTTATATGCACACAAAATCTCTTGGTGTGGTTCCATTTTAACCCCATCTCACTACCCTCCCCTCCCTCCCTGTACATGCTAGTAAAGTTGGTAGTGATACTTTGATACATAGGCCAGAAAGTCAAGGGTTGTGTATTTTCTCTCTTATGTGGAACCTCAAGAAAGAACAGGAAAGAGAAGAGAAAAAATACTATTTTTAATCTCTCAAATTATGTATATTATTTTTCTAAACACTTATGAAGGTACTAGGACATATAGACTAATTATTTCTTTTCTTTGTAGGACTTGGAATTGAATCCAGGGGCATTTTATCTCCGAGAGTTACCCCAGGCTTATTTTATTTTTAATTTTGAAACATGGTTTCACTAAGTTGCTGAGGGCCTTGATAGCTAAATTGCTGAGGCTGGTCTCAGACCTGTGATCCTCCTGTGTCAATCTCTCAAGTGCTAGGATGACAGGCATATGCCACTATGCCCAGCTCTAATTAGTGTGTGTGTGTGTGTGTGTGTGTGTGTGTGTGTGTTTAAGTAATTCTTAGGTATTCCTTTTTGGCCTGGAACATGAAACATTAGATAATATGGTTGCAGTGAACCAAGAAAGCTTGCAAATATAATCTTAGTGCTCATTTCCTTTTCACACCCATTGTTGCCTGGCCCCAGCTCTAGGCCCTGCTCCTCCCTTCTCTCCGTGGTCTACGAGAGTTTTCTTTTATATTGACTAATGTGGCTGAGCCAGAGATTTGCTGATTCACAGTCACTGCCTTATTTCCTAGTGAAGGCGATGATCTGGGTACATTTTCCCATGTGTTGATCAGAGCCAAAAGCCCTGATTTATACATTGGTCACTTTCCCCTGATATGATCTACCCTTTTCTTTGCCTTATGCCTGATGAATATCAGTTATCATTGAACATTTCATTTTAATACAAAATGAAGAATAGTCCCTCAAATAATTAGCTGCCATTGGCAATGAAACTTCAGTTCTTCCTCTACAGCAATTATTTCATTAAACTTAATCATCTGACTGTAATCAGCCTTTTAGCACCTGTTTCCAACAAAGGTAACAATCACCCATGTTTTCTCTTTTCTATCTTCAAAGTGACACTTCATAAGGGTACAGAAAACCTTTCCCAGAATGCCTCCCCCACCACCTTTGCTGCTGTTTCCTCGAGGAATTCCCACTTGGATCCCTTTGCTACTTTCATCCCTTCTAAGTCAGAGAGGATCCATAACCACCTTCGGTCTATGCCCGGGTCCTTTGAGTCCCCTAACAGAACATGTCTTTGCCGATTGGTCATCAGTGTGCCTGGCCTGTACCCAAGCACACCACGTCCCACTCCACATCCGTTTTCTCTTTGTCCACTGTGATTACTAGCTACTTTCTCTAGGCCGTTTAGAAAAAGGGAGTGAAGACACAGGATATGGTACATGTAGATGTCTTTTCACAAGACACTAATGTGTCCTGCTAGACTGACTTTGGAAGAAATCCTGAAGAGACCCTGGGATTGTGTAGGGGAAAGTCCAGGGAAGATAGAGGAATGCTTCATAGGGAGATGGGAAGTTAAAATTTTAGCATGATTCTACCTTGGAAGTGGACTGGGGAGGCGTTGGTTGGATGGCATGATTCCAGGGGAAAGTGGTCTCTAGGTTTTTATAACAGATTTTTTGACTAGCTTTAAATTATTTACTGTTCTCATAAAGTTCAGGAGTTTTGTTTGTTTTCACAGACATCTCTTTATCTGCCTTAGCTGGTCAGAAATTTTTAATAACTGTGTCATCATTTGCCATTGAGAAAATTAATAAAAATGATGAGATTAAGGAACTGTTGCCCCTTAAGAAGACTTGGATAATCATTTTCCAAAGAATTAAGTAATGTGTTTTAGCCTTGATGAGTACTGTAATGTCTAAGATAAAAAAATGAATGGATATTATATAATTGTGTATATATACAATATATACATATATGCAATTTGTTTTAATAAAAGATTTGAAATGTATAATCAGATAAATGGTCCCAAATGTTAATGTAATTATGTTTTTGTGGAACATATTTATATAGCTATTTTGTCTCTCCTTTTCTTATATTTTGTCCATAGTCCCTTTCTTATTCTATGTCCAATATCCAACTAGTTTAATTTCAAAAGGCCTGGTATATATACTTTTTTTTTTGGCCCATCATCAGAAACAGTCAACATATACTGGTCACTTATGTGTTTCTGAATTTTTCTTCTCTTCCTCCCAACCTTTCCTTATCTGTCCCTCTAACTTACTTGCATATGACTCTCTTGCAATAATGTGAAACACTATTCCTATGTATTCCATGTTCTTTTATTTCTACTCCTATATTTTCTATGATCATTGTATGAAAGGAGAATTGTTTGGTGTTAGCTTACTGAAGATTTACTGCTTGCTTTCTGGTTACTTTCATCTTGATTTCATTCAAAATAATTATTGGCTCACTGATCTCCAAATGTAACTTCTCTTTTTTCCTTCCCACTCCAGCTTAATTCATGCCTTTCTTCTCTTTGCCACCTTTAACTCTCTTCTTTTTTAAAACATACTTTTATTGGTGCATTGTAATCATTCATCATCATGAAGTTCAGAGTGATGAGGACACATATTCACACAGCACTTTCTGATGTCCTCTTTCTCCTTCTCCTTCACTCTCTCCCTTCTCCCTCTTTCTTTCTCCCTTATTATACGTAGAAATACTGTAATATTATTGCTTTATCATTATGATCCATTTAGAGGAAATTATAAGTCCTTTGTGACTATCTGCTCAATTCCTCCTAAACACTAGTGTGATGTTTGAAGTGGGAATACTAGGGAGATTTGAGGCTATTTATGTTAGAACACAAATTCATTCTTATGCTGATCTGGAGGTTTAGGGGTCACAGTGAGTGTGAATATAAGATGCCATATTATCTTTCATGTCTGACAGCTTTCTATATATGAATAGCACCAACATCGCCATCTAAAATTGCATAATATATTTTGATGCATTCTGTTTTGCTTGGATTAGTGTTCAATATGGTGTATAGCCATGTGGACTTTTTTTCAGGCTAAGACTTTTTAAATTTTATTTCATGGATATATATCAGGCACAGTTCTTTAACACTGAACATTCACACACACACACACACACACACACACACACACACACACATAAACAGAGTGCAATTTGTTCCTATGTTTCTTCTAACACAAATTTCTTGTCATAAAAGAGACTGTATTAGCACTTTTGGAAGAAATCTTGGCTTTTTTAAGTCAAAAGGATGTAAAAATTTATAACATCCAAAAATCATGGTTTGTGTAATAAAAACTTTTATGCATGGGTTTTGTATGGCAGTTCACAAAATGATTTAGAGTCAATTACTTTTATTTTCAAATCAAATATGGCATACTAAGAAATGGTGAGATACAAAGGTGAAAATGATTCTACATTATGTTTTGACATTCAATTTCATTTATTTGTTTTTTTCTTTTTAGATTTCATTCCCTTAAGACTATCTCAGAAAGTTTTTATTGCTCTTAAATACATGTGGGAACTAATTACGAGAGAAATACTGGGAAAGACTCAGTGAGGGACCTTGCACAGAGCAGTGAAGATCTGTATGTCAATGCTCTGGGGAGAGGTAGCCTGGGACAGGGTGCTTATTTCTATAAGTAAGTTTGGGCAACTTAAACATTATGTTACCAGTGGTGGATAAATCCTGACCAATTGCTTGATGAAACTCCCTCAGTTATGCTCTGCCAGCTTATAAGACTTTGATTTCAGCTTTCCCCTTCCTAATCAAGAATCCATTTCCATAGAAACACAAATAGGAAGAGCATCATGAAAGCAATTTGTCTGCTTCTGCTTCCATTTAAATGGAAATAGAATTTACAGCAGGGGGAAAAAAAGAGACCTTTAATAAGTAATATTTTCAAATGCATCCTTCCAATTTAACCCTCTCAACTTATAAGTAGTTACTGGTAGTTGAAAATTTGAAGCATAACAAGGCAATTTTATACCTGGGCAAATTATAAGCCTTGCACTTAGGCTGACATGGACTGCTGACCTTTAAATGCCTGCTGGCCTTACAGCGGTTTCCAAGTTCAATGTGGGCCTTTTCTACTCCAGGGACATGCCTTAGCTCTCCCTTCCTAAAGTGTCTACCAGGGTGGGCAGGCAGTGTTTACCATGGGGAGCATAAGTTTGGGTTCTGAGGTAACACTTTTTGTTAATTTATACTCCTATAGAGCCTTTCTCCTGTTTCTGTCTTGAACTTACTCTGCTGTAGATTTTAAACCTAACCTGAACAGAAACCATAGGGAAGACATAGCACGAACATGTAAGAGCTTCACATTTTATGAGGAATTTTTTATATTTTGGCTTGAGCAGTGTTGAATAAACCAAATATTTGTTATAAACAAAAAGTAATCTGCAATGTGAGCTAAAATTGGGTCTCCTTGAAAGTAACTCAATTTCTCACTTTTAAAAAAGATACTTTGCGGCCGGGCGTGGTGGCGCATGCTTGTAATCCCAGCATTCGGGAGGCTGAGACCGGAGGATCCGGGTTCGCGGCCAGCCTCAGCTACCTAGTGAGGCACTCCGCAACTTAGTGAGACTCGGTTTCAAAATAAAGAATAAAAAATAGGGCTGGGGTTATAGCTCGGAGATAGAATGCCCCTGAGTTCAATCCCCAGTACCGCAAAAAAAAAAAAAAAAAGATACTTTGCTAAGCACTTTGAAATTATTTTTGACGTTTTTTACTTTTAAAGTGTCTTTAGGGTATTTTTAAGTTGCAGAGTTTTTTTAAAATCTCATTTTATAGACAATTAAACAAAAATCAATATGACATATAACATATCAGAGTTCTTTTTGTTGTAGTTGGATGAACCAAATACATTTCTGACTGTCATCAGTGGAAGTGCTAGGGTTTCTAAGACGCTAGAACCACATATTAGGGACATTGTGGAGGGAGCACATGAGGAGGACCAGATGACAGAGTTGTGGGGTAAGAGCAGAACACAACTCTCCCCAATGTGATGGAGAAATCCATTGGAGGAGCTGTCCTTCAAAAAAGTTTCTTTCCTTCCTTACATTCTCCATCTTTCTTTCTTCCTTTGCTTTCTTTCTTTCTTTTTTTTTAAAATAGTACTGGGGATTGAACCCAGGGTTAGTCTACCTCCAAGTCACAACTCCCTGCACTATTTATTTATTTTTTTTATTTTGAAACAGGGTCTCACTCTCACTAAGTTTCTGAGGCTGGCCTTGAACCTGTGATCCTCCTGTCTCAGCCTCCTAAGCACTGGGATTATAGGCATGGGTCATCATGCCTTTTTTTTTTTCTTTAAAAGGTAGAGTGAAATTTAAAGGATTATGTCCTCCCCCAGCCCCACAACACTCATCATTATTTCATGACTGTGGGAGAGAGAAAGCTGCCAGTAGGCATTTTGTAGGACATCCCATACAGAAAAATGGCCTCGCCCTCACTCGACGCTGCCGACACCTGGCAGTGGCTGACAGAGCTGAGCTCGTGGAAGCTCTGTAGTTGAAAAGTCTCTGCTTCCAGGGATGATAGCCCAGGCTTACAGATGTCCCCTGGGTTCCATGCTTCACACCTCTGAAGGAGATTAGCCCAGAATGCAAGAAGAGTCACACTCAAGAAAAGACATGGCGGCACTCCTGTTAACTATCGTCACCTTTTACCTAGACCCTAGAAATTAAGATTATTTCTCATATAAGCTTATACCTTATCTATAGCCGCACTTTATAATTTTCTTCATTGGTTTATGCGTATGTCAGCAGTTTTCCTCAAGGGAACATGACACAATTTAAATAACAATTGCTCAAGCTTTGTTCCATACTGCATCAACAAATTCTATTTTTTCTCCAGCATTCATTTATCGCGCACAGAAGGTGTGTAGTGAGGCGAAACCAGTGCATTTCTTGATAGCTCTGCCCCAGAGAGTACGGAATGCCTGGTGCATCCTGTTTGTGGAATGAATGGATGAATGAATGAATGAATGCAGGAGGAAGCCAGTGGTATCACTAGGTATTGTGCAAACGTTTCCCACGCCCTAAATGATATTTTTGGACACCCTGCTGGTATCTCCAGTGGGCCTCAACAATGAGTGTGAATCTGCTTAGTGCTGTCTAGATGAGGCTTATTCAGATTTAGGTCATTGTAATAAGAGTGTGTCAGGTGCGAGAAGCATAAACTTTGGGGTCACACAGACCTGTGCTCAGTGTGCACTGTCCACTAATTATATGACTTTGCTAAAATTACTTAGTCTCCCTGGGCCACATATTTTTAATTTAAAAATGGAAAATCAACTTTAGTGGCTTTCTGTAAGAGTTTCATGACTTGGCACAGTGACTGGCCCAAGTTAGCAGCTGAGGTTCAACAGATTAGTCAGATCAGAATATGGCTAAATCATCTCCATCTTTTGGTCACTGAGTAATTTTGGGGGCTTTTAAAGTCCCACAGTGATGCCAGGCCTGGATTTTTAAAATCCTTTGCAGAGTGGCAAAATCCAAAGTAATGATGTGCTCTAGATTTATGGGTATTAAAAAAAAAAAAAAAAAAAAAAAAAAAAGGGTTTTGCCTGCCTGAAGGGGCAATATTTCTGTATCCCTGAAAGAATTCCAGGAATTTATGTTGTGTTGGTTTCCAGTAGCACCACTTACGCAGGGGTTGCTTCATTATCGAATGATTCAATAACCTGGTTCCGTTTCTCCTACTCCACATTAGCTTACAATATTGACAGAAGCATTGCCACGCCTGGCTTATTTCCTCTCAAAATGCAGGAGCCATCTCTGCCCATTCCCAAGTCCTGCTCAGGCTACTTCTCATCAGTAATGTGTTTCCCTGTTTCTTCACCTGCTTAGACATCATTTGCTTAAAGACCCCTCTGCACCAAGTGATGTGTGCATGTATATTTGTATCACTTGGAATCTATGATGTATAAACCCCCTGGTCCAGGAAGCCTCTCTGGCAACTTCTCCCATATTGAGCCACTCTGGATCTGGTCTCCTGGCTCTTTTCCTTGACTTCGGCACCCTCCCTTTGCTCTTCTGCGTGGTTCTCCATTTATATAGAGCAGATACCTTGACTGTGATGTAGACAGTTTGGATGTGAAGATGATGACTAACTTTAGCACGGTGTCTGGCAAGTGGCAGGTGATTAGTAGACAAATACCTGAAAGCATCACCTTGTATGCATTGGGAATTTTCCTCGTGTGCTATCAAGAACTGTTTGGGTCACTTTGAAGGTGTTTAGGATTCTGAAGAGCATACAGTAACCTCACCATGGTGGAACCAATTGTAGTAGTTGGCTGGAGCAAGTCACTTACTTATTTGTAACCTTTCGGACAAAGAGTTCATTTTCCTCTATTCTGGAATTGGATTACAATGGGATTTTCCTCTACCATATCCAGGAGAACTAGAAGTGCCTTATTTTGGCAAGTAGATGAGTTATTCTACTTCTTAAGAGAGCCAGGGCTTCCAGTAGTGGGCATTTTTTTCTTGTAAAGCATTTTTCTGCATTTGATCATCTTGGGGTTGAAAGAATACATTGGAAAGATTATTTTTTATCAACAAGCTATCATGTCTGATGAGATGACCACATAGTGTTTGAGAAATGATCATATAAACTGTGAAATGACAGCCCTTAACGGCAGTCTTTTATGACAGTAGAGGCCTCAGGAGGTTTGATGGGGGGAGGTAGCATTGTGCCTGGGTGACCCGGCCAGCTCTCCCAAGGAGGAGCCTGCCAAAGTCTTGAGGCAACCACTGTCTTGGAATGAAACATTCCTTTTCATCTGAAGGCTGATGGTACTCCTGCAGTTGAATTGCAGTATGTTCTGTGCTGTTGGATTCTCCCTCTGTCCTCGCCTGGACCTACTGCTCTAGTTTCTAACTCAGATGTATTGGCATACAGTAGCCATTCAAGGGGGCGGTCAGTATATCACATTGTCATGAAGTGCAGGTTTCACTTCTCAAGTCTACGCCAGATACTTCATAATAACTAGGATTCTGGGTTGAGAAAGAGAAATAGGTGGTCTCTGGGTCTGGCAGGAAAGAATGTCTTGGTTCTTGGAAGGGGCTAGTGTCTTTTTGAAAATTCATCTCTTTCTCTCTCATGTTATAGATCTTTATCACTGTCTTTTCTTGCTGAAATCCTCAAAACTCATTATTCATTTCCTTTCATCTCATGGAACAGGTACAGATAAAGCCTAGATATGGTGCCACAAATGAATAAAGCTAAAAATGAGATGTCATATTAAAAGCATTTATATATCTATGTGGCAAAAAATTCCGACAGTACTAAAAATATAAGACAGAAAGCAAAATCCTACTTCCACTGGTCCTCCACACACTGACTCCCATCCCTGTCTGCAGCTAATGTTACCCAGTCTTTGGGTATCCTTCCTGAATGATATTGGAGCAGTGTTCAATTGATGATTAGTCTAGGAGCCTCTTTCAAATTGTCAGGAGGTACGAAAATGACCAGTATGGCTCCTGCCCTCAGGAAGCACACAGTTTCACTGATACCAGTCTCTGGCTGCGGGTGCGGAGCGAGACAGAAGGGAGCAGTATGAGGCATTTGAGCTCAGCTGAGTCAGAAATTGCTTCAGTGAGCATGTTGCTATGGCAATATTGCTTTTGCCCTTGGACTTGAATGCAGAAAGCTCATCCCTTCTCCAGCCTGCTTTCTATCAGAAGTGAACAAAAGGTCAGGCATGGTGGCACATGCCTGCAATCTCCGTACTTGGGAGGCTGAAACAGGAGGATTGCAGGTTTGAGGCCAACCTTAGCAACTTAGCTAGACCCTTGGCAACTTAGTGAGATCATGTTTCAAAACAAAATGTAAAAAGGGCTGGGGGTGTATTGCTGAGGTAGAATGTTCCTGGGTTCAATTCCTAGTATTCCTCTCCATCAAAAAAATGAAAAAATAGAAAAGAAAAGAAAAGCACTGGGGACAGCTGGGTGGGGGTGGTGCAAGGGCGGATGGCAGGTTATTATGCTTCTGGACTGGAGAGGAGGATTTGACTAATTCATCAAGGGCTGCTCAGCAGTCTGTTTCGAAACAACTGCCTGAGATACAAGGCACTTGGGTTTACAATGCATTTTTAGGGTTCCTGGAATTTTTCATGGACACAGTTTCTCCACCCTTGGTCAGTGATCTCGCTCTGCTGAAGCCTCCCTCCCGTCATGTGAAATTGGCCTCCTTCTTTCAGATTCCAGCTCCCAAGTTTTTTCTTTGCTCCTGGTGTTGGCGATTGTGTTCGGATTCTGGAAATATTTAGGACTTGCACACCCAATTGTGTTCTTCTTTCCGGTCAAGGAAGTTCCCAGTCTTCACCTATACTGGGGGCAGCTACCTTGAAGGGCAAGGAAGCAGCTACTCAGCCAGCTTATGCACAGTCATGACTAAACTCTTCACTGGGTTTGTAAAGCTCAGAGGGATCAACCCACACAAATACTAAAAAGGACAGAGTGAGGATTCTAGCTCAGTTTCAGTTTTTCCTCTATCTTCCTTCTTGTCTGTTTGACCAGTCGACAGGGCTGCAGCTCTGCCCTCTGAGAATATCTTCCTTAGAAGTGCAAAGTCCTATATAAACATTTGCACAAGCTTAGCAGAGGCACATCCCCAGGATCAGCACAGGGCTACCCTTCAGTGCCCATTAAAACTAACTTTAGATTTTACCTCTCCCCAGTCAGAATGTCTCTTGTCAGAATCAAACAAACAAATAACAAATGTTGGTGAGGATGCAAGGAAAAGGAACAATTACACATTGTAAACCTGAACAACCACCATGGAAAACAGCAGGGTGACTCTCAAATAACTAAAAATAAAACTAGTATATGATCCAACTCTGCCATTCCTGAGTATACCCGAAGGAAATGAAGTCAGCATACAAGAGATGCCTGCATACCTGTCTTTACTGTTCTCAATAGCTAAGTTATAATGTCAGCCTAGGTGTTCATCAACAGATGAATGGATAAAGAAAATGTAGTATATATACACAATGGAATATTTTTCAGTTATAAAAAGGATTAAAGTCATATCATTTGTAGGAAAATGGATACAACCAGAGGTCATCTTGTTAAAATAAGGCAGATGCAGAAGACAAATATCTTTAGTTTTCTCTCATATGTAGAAACAAAACAAGACAACAAAAAAAGGCATGACCTAAAGGTAGAAGAGAAACTATTAGTGAAGGGAAAGAGGGTTGAGGAAAGGGGAGGGAAAGATAAGACAGTAGGGAGGGTGAATACCATTCAAATTCCATGTCTGAGCTGGTGTGATGGCATACATCTGTAATCCCAGATTTGGGAGGCTGAGAAAGGAGGATAGCAGGTTCTAGACTACAGAGTGGTAATTTAGTGTGACCCTGTTTCAAAATGAAAAGGGTCATGGTTGTAGCTCAATGGTAGAGCACCCCTGGGTTCAATCCCCAGTACCCCACCCCCCACATCTACTCATATACATCATGATATATACATGTATGAAAATGTCATAGTGAATCCTATTAATATTAATTTGTGGAGTTTATATGAGTTTATATATATATACACATATATATATATAAATTAAAATAAAATCATCACCCTTAATACCAACTCAGTAGAGTCTATCATAGGAGTCTAATCTAGAAGTCGAATGGAAATGTTTCCATTTCTAGAGTACTTGGTTCCTGATTCATTAGGAGGAAATATCATGCAAGGTTGGAAGTGTCCTCACTTGAACAAACTCTTCAGCAGCTTATCAATAATGGTTTAATAGAAAATTCACAATGCAACTCAATAGATTTTTAAAATACTTTCATTGGTGCATTGTAATTATATATCATAGTGAGGTTCAAAGTGATACAAACATGCACATACACATGTCTTGGTATATTTTCCTCCTCATTCTATCTCACACCCCCTCCTCAATCCTCGTACATATTAGTGAGAATGGTAATTTTTAATAATTTATGCACACACATTAAGGTGGATTGAAAATTCTGTCGGCTTCTAGGATCTGCCCAATGAGCTCTACATGCTTGTAGTCATTTCATTTAATCCACATGTGTATGTTTTTTATTCCATGGTGAACAAAATAGTTCTCTATCATGCGTCTTCTGCCCCACTTAACATATCAAACACTGTTCAGGAGTGCAGCCAAGTATAAATGTGCCTGTGGACCCATAAAAATTTATAACCATGGAATCGAGTTTCAAACTGCATATATTGCTCTCAGCAGTAGTTTGGTCAGTATCACTTCTGTGAAATTCAGTTTTTCCTAGTGTTACAAATTTCACTACATAATAAACTGCTTAACTTCTTTCAAGGGCTAGGGGTAAGGAAAAGTATTGATGAGCCCTCAGTTCACTGAAACATTACTACTTTGGGATCCAACATAAAACCTGTCAATTCTTATATGTTTCATCATGATAATTGTGTTACTAGAGATTTCTTACCTGTTTCATGCCATTTTTTTATGACACTTTAGCTACTTGTGTAATGAGGGAGAAAAACACTTAGCATTTTTAAAGCTTGTTTTATTACTATTTGTTAAATGTATAAATATGTGCTTGGTTACTTCCTTGAGTTAAAGGGACTTCTAATAGGATTATTGACATAATTTATGGCACTCACTTTCTGATGCTGGTAGTGAGCTGATTATGGAGTCAGGGTTAATGCTTGGATTATCCGTGAAATAATTTTTGAAATCAACTCAGAGGAATAATTCCACAGATGAAGAAGGATCCTGAGAGAGGCATGAGTTGTCAGAGAGCAGCAGATGTGAGCAGCCCTAATGATTATTCATGTTCATCTTCTGAGCAACATTTACTGTTTGTTGTTATGTAGTTCGAAGTAGCTTTACAGTTTGACCTCTCCTGATCACTTTGTTCTTTATTTCCAGAGAATATCTCTGGGCAAGAAAATCATAATGCTGGGATAGCTGTCTTAGGGGGATTGCATGCACCAGAAGGAAGAGACACTGAATTAGTAGGACTCTAGGTAATGCTGTACTGTCATCCCTATCCCCTATACAGAATTATGCAACTCTGTTTTTTTCTTTCTGATCAAATAATTGTGCATATTTAGGGTGTAACATGATAATTTATACATATATACAATATAAAATGATCAATCCTGGGTAATTAGCATTTTCATCTCCTGAAACATTTATCATTTCATTAGTGTGTGTGTGTGTGTGTGTGTGTGTGTGTGTGTGTGTGTTGGAAACCTTTGAACTCTTTGCTTTTACCTCTTTATAAAATTCATAATAAATTGTGGTAAACTATAGTCTTTCTACTGTGCTGTAGAACACTAGAATGTATTCTTCCTAGCTAACTGCATTTTGGTAGCATATGTGCTGCATTAGGTATTATAAGAAATATAGAGATGATTTAAAGTATATGAGTGGATGGGAAAAGGCTATATGCAAATATTATGCCATTTTATATAAGGGACTTGAGCAGCTTCTGATTTGGGTATCCATGGAGAGTACTGGAATCCATCCCCCAAGACTTCTGAGGGACAGCTATACTTTGTATCTGCACTGTCATGCATACTTTTCTAGTGCTAAGGCTATAGATTAACAAAACATTCAGAATCAATCTGCTTTTATGGTTTGATATATTAACTGGAGAAAGACAGAGAAATAAAGAAGTAAAATATGTATCAGATAGTGAGAATAGTATACAAAAAATGAAACAGGAAAACAAAAGAAATATAGAAGACAGGACAAGCACTTCTGAGTAGAATAAGATTAGTCCCAAGTATTTGGAGGGACAGAGGTATGGCAAGGCCAACAGTGTTGCTTGAGAGTAAATGTTGGAGGAGGGAGATGAGTGTGTGTATGTGTTTAGTGGTGGTGGTGGGGTGGTGGGACGTGTTCATGTGAAAGGTTGACCTAAGATATAAGACCAACAATAGAATGGAACATGTTATGCGCACTTTCAGTTTCATAAACACTGACAGATTGCATCTCAGAGTCTGTGTGTACTCCTCCTCCAGTAGTGCATGCCTCAACATACACAGAAGCAGTTCTATGTCTTTACATACTTGCCAACCCTAGATCACTTATTTTAGTTTTTGCCACTCAGATGAGTACAAAATGGAATTTCTAATGAAGTGGAATTTCATTACTTCTAATTTCACTTCTTTCCTTGCTAATAATTTTAAACATTTCTTTAATTACTTATTGACCAATATATTGACTTCTGGCCATACTTTGCATAAACTACCTTTCAGGTATTTTGCCCATGTTTACTTGCATATTGTTTCTTTACTAAAGGATTTGCATCTTTTTATATTCTGGATATGAAGACTTTGTAAAACACTTTGCATGTGTATTTTTCCAAGTCTGTTCTTTATTATTGGCATTTGTCTTTGCTGATTATAATTGTACCTATATATTTTTTTGTTTTGATATAGTCCATCCACCATCATTTATTTTATAATTGGAACTTTTCAATGTACCAAGAAATTTAATATCCCTATTTTACAAAATAATTCTCACCTATTTCATTTTTGTCTATCTATCTATCTATCTATCTATCTATCTATCTATCTATCTATCTATCATCTATCTGTCCATCCATTTGTCATTAAGGGTCTTATGTTCACATCTTAGTCTGTAGGGATGCTGTAATTCATGGCCCCAATTCTCTAGTTCAGGCAGGAAGAGAAAAGATCAACTTGGTACTTCTCTAAAGAAACTAGACCACTGTGCTGCATTCCCAGCACCTACAATAAGACTTTAACTTAGCATTTATTTGTGGTGTGTTATAAGGATCTGATATTATTTTATTCCATATAGAAAGCTTAGTGATCTATAGGAATTTGTTGAAAAAAAATCTATCAAAAAGTTCTTTGATTTGTAATGCTAACACTGTTACATAAAAATTCTATATACTGTGTTTAGCTCTAAATTAATGTCAAATTACTTTAATTACTATAAGTTTAAAATAAGTATTATTGGTGAGGTTAAGTCTCCTTTTTTTGTTCATCTTAGATTTATATTATATACCCATAGACCATTATTATGTCATATACATTTTTAACTCCTGGTTTCTTTCAAATTTTATAAAATCATTGGTTATAAATTTATAGCCTTTAATATTGTCTTCTCATACATTAACATGGCGTACATGTGCATATATGTAGCTTCATTGTATGCTCTCTCTTTACTTCTTCATATTTTTCTTTGTTCTATTTCTTATTTTAATACTGCTGTTACGGGGTACGGTGAACCCCAAATCCGTAGGTCCTTGGCTCGTGGAAAAAAGAATTTTAACACTTGCCAGTCAGAAACAACATAGGCAGGTTTATTTTAAGAACTTAAAGGGAAACTGGGAGAAAAGGGAAGGGAAGGCAAGAAGCGGGAAGCGGAAAGGGGGTAAGGCATGGAGGAGAAGGGCACGCTGCGCGCCTCCAGGGAAGAAAAAGAGGAAGTCGGCGTCTTGACTCTGACTTTTAAGGGTTTTGCTCCTCCTCTTCCTCAGATTCAGGTGGGCGAATAGGTGGTCAGATAGGGCCCGGAAGTTGCAGGTGAAGGCGGGACTTCGGAGATTAGGGCGTGGAATTTAAACTTCTAAGGGGTGGAGTTAGCTTAACTCAAAGAACTTCCAAGGGGTGGAGTTAGTTTAAAACTCTCCAGATTTAAAAAAAGCTAATTCTATGAAACCTCCAGACACCTCCTTCTACCTAACATTTCCTTTCTAAGCTACCTCAACACTGCCATTTGTTAGTAGTACTATTTCTTCATCTTTTTCCCTGAATTCGTTTCCTTCCTTATGAGTTCTATTCAGGATCTTTACCTTGACTGTCTACTTGCTGAAAGTACATGATTGAGTTACCTTTTAACCCTGTATTTTCTGATTATCCTACTTCTTCCCCTAGTGAAGATCAGTCAGATGCTGGAGGATATTAAAGTCTGGGAGAGGCTGGTATGATGGGACATAAAAAGAAACATAAGTTAGACTCACAGGGCTCATCATTTTTCAGCAGCTGTATTGAACGTAGAAAGAACGTATTACCTTACATCCATCCTAGTCTTTGAGTATTTTTCTGTTTTGATAAGATAGCAACCGCTTTTGATTTTTTAAAAACTACTTACTGGGCAAAGAAAAATAACATAAAACCAAATAGCTGTCACCTGCAGTAAAATAAAAGATTTCTTCAGAGATCCTAGCTTCCATGTAATTTTAGGGAAGCTAATTGTGTTTAGAACTGATGTACATGGAGAAAGCTACTCCTTGTCTCTCCCTTTGATTTGGTATTAAAATCCCCAAAGGGGTGAACATTATCATGTAAAACAGCTGGGTTGGGGTTTGGTGGTAGATGATGTAGGAAGCAAAAAAAAAAAAAAAAAATGTTTCCTTCTTTTTCTTATCACATAATACCTATGATATTTAGAGTCAGATTTATAGTTTCATGATGAAGTAAACTATAAGATATTATTGATGTGCTGATGCAGGAAATATTTTATTTTTATCTTCCTTGAAATAAAGAAGTCTAGGTTTTAAAATCTTGCTTCAAAACTTTTGATTGTGATGGAGTAAAAGGATTTATAAGCAGATATTGTCATGAAAACACTTAAAAACTAGATACTATTTGTAATAAATCTTTTCAAGACATCAGTCAAATGGCAGTGTAAGACTGTGGTTCCTGAAAGAAGGAGAACAAAAAACCCTGAGCCCTGTCATTTTATTGTACCATATTTTTTGAATTGAAAAGACATTACTGGGTCATAGCACAAAGAGGGAAGCCAGTAGTCTAGCTGAGTTGGAGACAGAGATAAGAGTTCAAGGACTTTGAAATACACACAAGCATCTCCTTACATCTGGATCAATAGCAATTTGCATATGCATGGGTCACAAGACTGGGTAAAGGACCACTCCCAAAGAAAGAACAATCTCTTGCATACCGTGTACGGTGAGCTCACCTCTAGATAAGATATATATAACCTCTAGAGCTAAGATAACAATAACTAAAAATTTTACTATAATAATAGCATAATCATAGATATAGAGACCATCAAAAAAGACTACATATAGCTTGGCATATATAGCTATATGTAGCGTATATATTCAAAGCTTTATCTATAAGTAGTGTATATGTACTAAGTACCATATACTTGGTACTTGGGAGGCTGATACAAGAGGATAGTAGGTTTGAAGCCAGCCTCAGCAACTTAACAAGACTCTGTTTAAAAATTAAAAAAAAAAATAATAAGAGTGCTGGGGGTGTAGCTCAGAGGTAGAGCCCTTCTTGGTCCCCCAGTAACAAGAAAGAAAAAAGTAAAGACCATATACTTGAAGATGTAGCAATATAAAGTATCAAAAATAAAGAATGGAGAGAAATAAAACTTAAAAATATAAAAGACATACATTGAAGATGTAGATATTAAACAACCTGTGGGAAAATATCAGGAAGTCTAATGGACAAGGAAGATATATTTGTTGATATATCAACATATAATGGTCCAAATCTTTCCAAAGACACCTGGAGATGAGAAGATCTCTCATGTTCTTGAATAGACAGAATTAATGTTGTTAAAATGACCATATTGCCAAAGGTCATATACAAATTCAATGAAATATCTATCAAGATATCAATGGCATTCTTCAGAGAACTAGAAAATACAGTCCCAAAATTCATATGGAAGAACAAAAGACCCAGAACAGAAAAAGCCCTGGTGAACAATAAGAACCATGCTGAAGCCAGGTGTCATGGCTTAAGTCTGTAATCCCAGTACTTGAGAAGCTGAGACAGGCGGATCACAGGTCTGAGACCAGCTTTAGCAATTTAGGGAAACTCTCAGTGACTTAGCTAGACTCTGTTTCAAAACAAACAAACAAACAAAAAATAAAAATAAAAATAAATAGGGGCCGGGCGTGGTGGCGCACGCTTGTAATCCCAGCATTCGGGAGGCTGAGACCGGAGGATCAGGGTTCCCAGCATTAGGGAGGCTGAGACCGGAGGATCCAGGTTCACGGCCAGCCTCAGCTACCTAGTGAGGCACTCTGCAACTTAGTGAGACTCGGCTTCAAAATAAAGACTAAAAAATAGGGCTGGGGGTGTAGCTCGGAGGTAGAATGCCCCTGAGTTCAATCCCTAGTACTGCAAAAAATAAATAAATAAATAAATAAATAAATAAATAAATAAATAAATAAATAAATAGGGCAGGGATATAGTTCAGAGGTAGAATGCCCCTAGGTTGAATCCCCAGTAACACACACACACACACACACACACACACACACACACACACACACACACAAAACCATGTTGGAGGCATACAATATCTGATTTCAAATTTTACTACAGGGCTAGAGTAACAAAAACAGCACGGTACTGGCATACAAAACAGACATACAGATCATTGATAAGAATCTGTTACGTTAAGATTCCAAGAATATCAATCATCCTCAAACAGGATAAACAAAAGAAAAAAAATCACAAAAGTTATGTTGTAATCAAATTGTTGGAAACCAATAGCAAGAACATTTTATTTTATTTATTTTTTTGCAGTACTAGGGATTGAACTCATTCTACCTCCGAGCTATACTCCCAGCCCTATTTTTTATTCTTTATTTTGAAACAGGGTCTCACTAAGTTGCGGAGTGCCTCACTAGGTAGCTGAGGCTGGCCACGAACCTGGATCCTTTGGTCTCAGCCTCCCAAATGCTGGGATTACAAGTGTGCGCCACCACGCCCGGCTAGCAAGAACATTTTAAAAGCAGCCATAGGAAAAATTAAAAAAAAAAAATCAAAAATATAAATAACTGCAGACTAATCATAAGGAGAAAAAGAAAAAGATACAAAAATATAAATAACTGCAGACTAATCATAAGAAACAATGCAAGTAAAAAGACCTGAAGTTAACCCTTTAAATTTTTGAAAGAAATATAATATATCCAGTTAAGACTTTTACCAAACAAAAGTATCACTCAAAAAAAGAGATGAATTAAAGACATTTTATATTAACAAATACTAATAGCATTTGTTGTTAGTTGATCTGCATTATATTAAATGTTAAAAATATTCTTTAGGCAAAAATAAAATGATGCAGACTGGAACCTTGCATCTGCAAAGAAATACAATCCACCATGGAGAAACTAGAAAAGATATACTTTAAAATACTTTAATAATATTAAAACATTGTTGAAATTGAGATTTTTTTGCTTGCTGGGGGTTGAACCTGGAGATTCTATAGCTGTCACCAGGTCACAAAATGAACATACTAATTTATACTGTGCAAACTATGTATGATATTTGTAGTATCATGCAAAAAGGAGAAGGAAAATCAAGAGGTTCATGAATATTCAAAAAAAGCAAAGGAAAAAATTAAAAAGCCAGAAAGACATAAAGAAAGGACAGAAAGAAGAAAAATATTAGATTGAGATAATGGCTAAGCTCTATTATAAACAGTGGCATGCTGACAACACACAAACAAAAAGGCTATTAGGACACCTAAAGAGAGACAGAAAACAAAAGGAAAACAGAGAGACTTCATGGTGAGCAGTACCTGTCTCTCTGCTGTTCAGAGAGGGCTAGTTCTAAGCTAATGTGTTTTCTAATATGATTTAACAAAACTGAAAAGAGGAGGCAGGAAAACAGAAGTCCTGCTCAGTACATTCCCAGAGAGAAAGAGAAGTTTTAAGAAATATCAAAAAAGTGTTTAATATTTCTAAATAAATAATTAACTCTTTAGGACAAAACTAATAGCACTTTGTTTCGTAATTTTTAATATGTGTAGAAATAAAATGTATGGCCACAATAGTAGGATAGGGGAAACAGAAGTATATAATCATTTGCTATTTACATGAAGATATTTAAAGGTAGACTGTGATAAGTTAAGGGTTCATATTAAACCCTGGACCAAACATTTAAGACAATGGAAGAATAAAACTAATGAGCCAATAATGGTAAGTGCTGTGCAATTAATAATAATAAAAGGCAGTCAAGGAAGGAAGGCACAAAGAAAAAAACATGATTGATAGGAAAAAAGGCAGGAGGTTAGTGTGTTATTAAGCATTCTCCAGAGAAACAGAACCAGTAGGATGGAGACAGATAGACAGACTTATGTTTAGGAGTTGGCTCTTTCAATTATAGGGCTTGCAAGGCCAAAATCTGTAGCTTGGCTTTTAGGTCCAAGGGTAGGCTGGAGGCAGACTTCTGTCTTCCTTGAGGAACATCAGTCTTCTCTCTCTCTCTTATTTTGGTATTGGAGATCAAACCCAGGGACATTCTACCATTGAACTACACCCCACACCCTTTTTATGTTTTTTATTTTGAAACAGGGTCTCACTAAGTTGCTGAGGCTAAGTCACAATTATTTAAAGGGAATAAATAGTTGCAGGAAATGTCTTTTAAAAAGTTACAATGACTATTAGGAAATTTTGTTAAAATGATTTAAGAATTTATCAAAAACACAGAGTACAACAACATATTTTGGTAATAAAAGGAACCTTCACTAAATGGCATGAAAAACTTTTCAATCTTGACAGAAAGAAAACACAAAATTTTAGCTTTGTTCTCTTTGCATATTATCTACATAACAATTTTCAGTAAAAGGTTCATAAGTCTTTTGCTTCATGAGTAACTCATCAAATTTATTTCTTTGCCCAAAATTTTAACAAAATTTCTTTTCTTTAAAATGATTTATAAGGTTTGTATTCCCAGAAAAATTCAGATTCACTTCCTGTCAAATATGGAAGCACTGATACCATCAAAAGTACACACCCTAAACACAGTGGCGTAGTATTAGAGATCAATAACAGAAGGAAATATGTGAAATTAAAAAAAAAAAAACACTTTTAAGTAATCAATAAGTCAAAGAAGAAATTATCGGTGATAGCTTTTCATCACTGTAACAAAACATCTGAGATGAGTGACTTAGAAAAGGTTTGTTTTGGTTCAGGGTTCTGTAGGTTTCAGGCCATGACTGGTTGGCTCCATTGCTTTTGGGCCTGTGGAGAGGCAGCATGGCATGGTGGAAACATGAGGTGAAGGAAGACGGTTACCTCGTCAGGAGCCTAGGAGCCAAGAGAAAGGGAGGATGGGGCAGGGACAAAGACTTCCCATTAGACCCCACCTCCTAAAGGTTCCAGCAGTTCCCACCTTGAGAGCCAAATCTTCAACACATGGGCCTTTGGAAGGGACATTTAAGATACAGACTATAGTAGTGAAAGTAGAAATTATTTTGATATAAATGAAAATACATCATACCAAGACTTATGGATGGTGTTATTACAGTTCATATATGTAAATCCCTATGTAAAAAAAAAAAAGATCCCAAAATAATATTCTACCTTAAGAATATAGAAAAAGGTGTCTGATATCAAACAAGTAGAAAGAAGATCATAATAAAGATTAGAGCAAAAATAAATGAAATATAAATTTTTGAGAGGATATTTTTAGATGAAGTAGATGAAATTGATGTAACCAAAGGTAGTTCTTTGAAAAGATCATCAAAATTAACGAACTATTAGATAGAGTAGAGATACAGATAGAGGAGCAAAATCCAGCAACACATACACACAATGCAAGATAGGTTTAAAAATAAAAAATCAATATGTAATATACCATATTCAGATAAAAAAGAAAAACCCACATGATCATTTCAATAGATGCACAAAAATAAAGTAAAACATCTTTTTATGATAAGTGCACTCAAAACGCTAGAAACATAAGAGATTTCCTCAACCTAATAGATATATTTATTTTATAATCAAAGCTACATCACACCAATTAATCACTGAAAACTTTCAATGATCAAGAACAAGAATTCCACTTTTATCAGTTTTATTGGACATTGGACTGGAAGTTCTAAGCAGGACTAAGAAATAAAATAATTCACACTGAAAAGGAAAAAGTAAAACTCTTTGAAGATGACATGATTTTGTATATAGAAAATCCTAAGGAATCCACTAGAAAACCATTAGAACTAATAAACTAGTTAAGCAAAGTTGCTGTATAAGATTCACACTGGAAAAAATATTTCTATACACTAGCAATGAATGATCCAACAAAAATTCTAACCAATTCTATTTATAATAGCATAAAAAATGTTTAGGAGTAAATTTAACAAAATAAATGAAATATTTCTAGGCCAAAAGCTTCAAAAAGCTTCAAAATGTTATTGAAAATATTAACTCACTCAAGTGGAAAGACATTCTTTGCTCATAGATAGAAAGATTTACTATTATAAATAGTAAATCTTTTTACTATTGTAAAAATGGCAATATTCTCCAAATTTGTCTCAGACTCAGTACAATAATGAGAATCCAAGTGACTTTTAAAAAGTAAACAACATTAAAAATTGATCCTAAAATTCTTATAGAAATTCAAGGGACCCAGAATTACCAAAAAAAAAAAAAAAAAAAAAAAAAAAAAAAAAAAAAAAAAAAAAAAAAAAAAAAAAAAAAAAAAAAAAAAAAAAAAAAAAAAAAAAAAAAAAAAAAAAAAAAAAAAAAAAAAAAAAAAAAAA
>PVLC010008567.1:0-57869 GCA_004027655.1 Graphiurus murinus | reverse complement strand
ATTACAAACGTGTGCCACCACGCCCAGCAAAATCGCACCTAAGTGAATACCTCAACGACTTTTGATGTATTTATGGAGTTGTACAAACATCATCACTAATTCCAGGACATTTTCACCACCCCCAAAAGAAATCCTGTTCCCATTATCAGTCGCTTCCAATGCCCCCTCATCCCGAGCCCAGACTCCCACTAGTCTGCTATCTCTAGGGATTTGTCTTTTCTGGGCATTTCCTATAAATAAAATCATACAGTACATGGTTGTCTGTATCTAGTTTCTTTTACTCAGCATGGTGTTGTTAGGTTTCATCCATTCAGTAGGTTATCCGTGCTTCATTCCTTTTTATGACTGGATAATATTCCATTGTATAGACATACCACATTTGCTTGATCCAGCATCTGTTGGACACCGTGTCTACTTTTTGGCTATCATGAAGAATGCTGCTGTGCACACTCAGATACAGGTGTGTGTGCGTGTTTCTGTGGATTTTGGGTGTGTATTTGCAGGTAGAACTGCTAGGTCACATGGCAACTGGTTCCTGCATTCCTCAACAGCAGTTCTCTGAGGACCGAGTCCTGTGCTGAGCTGTTTCTCCTGGCGCTCCTGGGTGCTGGCTGGGTGGAGTCCACTGTCGTCTACTCGCTGTGGAGCCCGTCCTTTCTCCTGCCTGGTCTTTAATGTCCCGGGTGTGGACACGGCTTTACTTTGTTTCCTCCGGCTTCTGGACTTCAGTTCCGTCTTCTTCCTCTCTCTGTCCCTCCCTGGGACCGGCCGAAGGGCCTGCTCTCACCTGCCCCTCAGGCCTGCCTGGGAGCGCCAGCCCTCTCCTTCCGGGCTGTCTTCAGGCTCCCACTAGGCTGGACAGGGACATTAAGCTGTCTCCTTCAGGGATCTGCTCGGTCTTTACTGTCACCCCACCTGGTGGATATTGCCCAGCCCTGGAGCCCTGAGGTGCTGGAGTGGGGCAAAGGCACAACGGTTTGGAGTTGCATCATTGAACTCTTCCCAGAACGAGCAGGAGGCACAATTTTAGTGGGATTTCACAGACCCTACTGTGACTCTGGACTAGGGAGGACAGAAGCAGGCCACTGCTGCTGGTCCTATTTTAGAACACCTCTCCCAATGTGAGTTGGGACTATTTGCTTTTCAAAAAGCTGCAGATGCTAAAGCCTGCCATCCTTTCTCCAGGGACCCCAGGGCCACAGCGTCCTGGAGCTGGTGCACGCAGAACGGGGCGTCACACAGCCGGGTGGGACTCAGCTGTGCTCCTGAGAGCTCCCCGGTCCCCAAGTGGGGCTCTGCCTGTCCCCAGGGACCTCCATAACTCCACCACGGCAGGGGGCCTGACAGGTAGCACGAGGACCAGTGCTGCCCCAGGCGACCCTCCCCTCGGGGGAAACTGCACGGAAGCCGCCGTGGTCATAAATACATTTTATTTCGTTAGAAATGCATAATTACAGTGGGTGGGAGAATATCCCCCTAGAAAAGTAGGTAAGCAATATTTCCATCAAAATTGTTAGTTGTCCTTGCAAACACTTGTTTCATGACACTGAGAAAAACGACAGCAGGAGGCCTCTGCTGCTCCACTGGCTTCCGGTTTCTTTCCTTCTTTTTTTTTTTTTTTTTCAATTTTTTTTTTTTTTATAAACACCATAGCAAATTAAAAAAAGCTGTTTAAACAAAATATGGTAGTTCTTGATTTTCCAAGTGTACCCAATGCACTTGGCGCCACACTTTCCCTCAGAACGGCAGCTGACTCCACCCGGGGAGCCTCTGGCGGGACGGCCAGGTCGCCCTCCCAGCAGGAGGTGGCTCAGGTGCACGGCCGAGCACGGCATGGTGCTGGTGGCGAGGGTCCCTCCTGCTCACTGGATCTGGATGGCTCCGTGCTCAAGCTGCATCTCGGGCTGCAGGGTGGGCTGCAGGGTCTCGGCCGTCTGCAAAAGGGGAGAAAAGAGGGCTTTTCTAGAAAAACACCCACCAGCACACTCAGGCCACTGGTGGATGACTTCCACGCAGAGCCGGTGACACCGGCCAGAGCCCCAAGAAGCGACAGTGAGACCATTTTCACTCAAGGCCGGACACCCAGGGCAGACCTGGCGCTCCCTCCCTCCCTCATGTGGACTCGCCACCACGGCTGCCGCCATCCTGGCCTCGTGGGGTGACCGGGGAACAACAGGCAGCCTGGCCAGTGGCCTGCCCCCACAGAGGAGCAACCTTTGGCAGGAAATCAGGGGCCCTGGGTCTCTGGGAGGGGAGAACAGGGCAGAATTTCACTCTTGCTTCTGAATTCACAGATAAACATTTCCAAGAGACAGGCATCTCAAGAATTGTTTGAAGTGGAACTGGGCCGAGACCGAACTCCTGGTCTTCGTGTTTTCAGGCACTTAAAATCAGAAGCCCCAAAGCTACAGGTGAGCCCTGCAGAAATAGGCGGGTCCAGGCAGGTCCCCCGAGAGACCGCTTTCTAGAGGGACCAAGGACTCACCTGTGCCGCAGCCGTGTGGTCGCTCACGGGCGCCAGCTGGACGTACTGCACCTGGATATCACTGCCCTGGAGAGGTGACCCGTCCACTCCTGCTGCAGCAGGGTCCGAAGAGGCCACGGCGATCAGCTGAGCCCCCTGCAGCACCTGGAAGGACACAGCCTCGTCAGCACAGCGCACCAGACCCCATCCTCTTCCGGACCGGCATCGGGGGTGGCCCAGCTGCTCACTGCCCACATCAGAGCAGTGTCAGATCTGGTGGGACCATGAGACTGCGTGCATGCAAGCGTAGTCACATCTGTCATCACATTCACACGTGACCTCCCTTGCATTAGACAGGAACATTGGTCTCCTAAGGTCTCATGTAAGTCAGCCCAAGCTTCCTGAATTCGAGCCAAGACAACTGCAGAGGGCCCTCCTGAAAACATCATCCGTGCCCTCCTGGAGCCGACGGCAAGCTTAGAGACAGGACAGAAACACGAGTGTGAGTTTAAAAGCAGCCCCTCGAGAGCAGCAGAGCAGATGCCAGGAAGAGCTCTGGTCACAAAGGACAAAAGGAAACAGAAGCCAGACCGGGAGGCGGGGGCTGGAGGGAGCCAGAGCCCCAGGGCAAGCTGTAACCCTTGACTTCCCAAGAGGCCCACCCAGGATGTGCCTGAGCAGGGCACAGTGCGAGCCCGTGGATGGCTCGCGTGACCCCACCCACCAAGCACCCGTGCCCAGGCCTGCTCTGCACGAGTCCGCCTGGCGCTCAGGCAGCCCCGGACTGGGTGGCAGGGCAGGCAGGAAAGGGCCTCCACCACCAAGGGCTGGGGAGCCAGGGTCTTCACAGGGCTGAATCTGTCCCAAGAGGCCAGGAGAAACACCTTCAACCCACGTACAACCATGGCACGTACGCCTACGCAGAGGCTCCTCCATGCAGGGCCGCCCCACGGAAGACCCTGCAGCTGCCGTACCCTCAGACACACCAGATGCGCTCCCAGACAGTCCTATACCAGAACCACGCTAACATGTCCTGATAAAGGACACGCGTCGTTCTAAAGCGGCACAAGCTCACACTGAATACGAGTGTCCCGGATTCCAAACTAGGCCAGACCAAACCCCACTGCCCAAGAGTCTGCAGCTCTTTATATGACTTGAATGATTTAAAAGCAACAAACCAGCCGGGCGTGGTGGTGCACGCTTGTAATCCCAGCATTTGGGAGGCTGAGACCGGAGGATCCGGGTTCGCGGTCAGCCTCAGCTACCTAGTGAGGCACTCCGCAACTTAGTGAGACGCTGTTTCAAAATAAAGAATAAAAAATAGGGCTGGGAGTATAGTGGGGGTATAGCTCGGAGGTAGAATGCCCCTGAGTTCAATCCCCAGTACCACAGGAAAAACAAAACAAAAAAACAACCTTTAAGCCCCTTTCAGTGGCTGGAGTGCTTTGTGGCACTGACACTGACTGCCATGGCTGGGGGACTGCTCTTCTCCTCCAAAACTCAACGCCAGACTGTGCCTGCCTCTGCGGTGGTGTCGGAAGGCAGGCTGTCCTGCTGCTTAGCGTCCTGCTCCCAGCCCAGTGGTGCCATCGCGGGCCCGGAAGGCCGGCCCAGGGGACATCGAGATGCCTGGAGTCCCTCCTCCAGCTGGGAACTGAGATGCGAGCCCAAGGCCCCACCCGTCCTCGCAGTCCAGACCCCGCGGGCTGCCCCGCCAAGCCCAGCCTCTCCCTGTGTCCCTGCTCCCCAGCACAGGGGGAAGTGGGTCGGCCATTCCACTGGCCACAGCCATCACTGAAAAGCACAGGTGTGGTGACAGGTGGCACGGGGCTGTGCAAAGCCAGTAGGGTGGGCAACACGCGGCCTCCCCTGGACAGGCCTGGACCCGCAGCCCTCCCTCACCACACGGTGCATGTCCATCGTTAATTACAGAGGAGAAAAGGAGAAAAAGCACAAGCATTCTATATAACTGGTTTCCAGTTCAAAACTCGGCAAAGATATTTGCCTGGCACCTCCATCCATGCTGTAGCAGCTACAGCGCGCCCAGCTGATGGCTGACCCCGCCAGTGACCACCCTCTGCCGCTGCTGTCATCTTCCCAAGAGGCCAGATGAATTTCAGATAAAGCTTGGCTCCCTTTTCGGGGGTGTGGGGGGCTAACAAAACGATCCAGTGTTTCAGTTACGTTTTTCAAGAATACATCCATGGAAACTTCTAGCTCCTTCCTTTCCACTCTGATTTACAGGGTAGGGTTTTATTATTTCTGCCTCAGAACTACATTTTTCCAGGCAATGTGGTTTTGCTTTATTTTAACCAAGTTTAAAATAAAACTCAGAATTTCAGGAAAGGGGAGACAGAGCTCTTGTTTTGGGAGCAGGGCCTTGCTGTCAGGCAGAGCCAGGGCCCTAGCCTTCCCTCACTGCTGCACGAACGCTGGCTGGGCGCGCACCTGGTCCCAAGGCCCAGGGCCTGGGGTGGGGGTCTCTGCATCGCACCCTGGGGTGGAGGTGCCCTGTGGCTGGGTGTTGTGGGCCCGGGAAGCTGCTCCTTCTGCAGACCAGCTCCAGCCGAGGAGGGAGGGACATGGGAACGCCTGAGCTTTATTCAAAGCAGAATTATTGTCTATCGCAAACATCAACCTCAGAGGTTAGGAATGTTCCCTAAATATTTCCCATTAATAAATTTATTAGACAGTTCAGTGATTCACAGGTTTTATCTCAAAATGCTAAAGTTTTTTGTACTCTATCAGAATCCCCTTACACAGGAAGCGTTTCCGAAGTGAATTATCTTCTCCCTCCCCAGTCTGACATCTTCCAGCTCTTGGGAATGTCTTGGGCCCCACACAGCTTGGCTGGGAAAAGCCCCATCACCATGTTCCCGGCCAGTTGCCACCGTCCCGGGCCGCACTGGAGCTTCCCCGGCAGAGGGGCCAGCAGAAGCTGCAGGCGCCGCCCCCTGCGCTGGGTGGCGGGCCTCCTCCTCTCTGCTTGAAGTGAGCACTGAGGTCGCTTTGGCTCAGCGCCGCCTCCATCTGTCCTGGCACAGGTCTCCACAACGCCTGTGTAAACTGTCACCTCCTGTGCTGTTTGAGTATGTGGCTAGACCCTGGGGATCCGGAGGCGTCACAGCACCTAGCTCAGCGTAGGACTGGTCTCTGTAAGGAGCTGGCCTCGCAGACCTGCAAACTCTTCCTCAAATCCAGCCCTGGCCAACACAGCTGCCGGCCCAGACATGGTGCTGGCTTCGGGGCCTGGCGCAGTCACGGCGTCTGCACCTGATTCTACAGTGGACGGAGATGCTGGCGTGCGGAGTGGCTGTGAACCTATGAATTGTCCCCAACTCTATCTCTGTGAGCGTCCATGAGGCCTTCCCGTTGCTGATCCTCGTTTTCACCCCTTCTTTCCTCGGCTGACAGAACATTCCAGAGGGTCTGTGACCTCGCTCCCCTCGTTGTCCCCGCTCGGCGTGGGCACAGGGCTGACGTCCAGCTTTCCTCTCCTGTCCTGTGCCACCGGTGCACGCCACCCCAGCTGGACCCGCTCCCGTCCCCACAGCACCACAAGAAGGAGCTTCCTGGTCTGAGCACGAGGGGCCAGAGGGCAGAGCATTCGGAGGATGGTCGATGGGCCCGGCGCGCCCGCCTGTCTCCCTGGGGCCTGCGCTGGATCCCTAGGGGACCCGAGCCAGGCCGAAGGTGCAGCGAGAGGGGCTGGGGCTCGTGGGCAGGGAGCAGCAAGGCTGCTGAGCAGGAAAGGCCAGCACGTCAGCATCTGACACTGTAGAAACCTGTCCAAGCGGGACGGCCGGTCTCTATTTCCACGAGGGCCAGTCCCTGGGGGTGAGCGCTGCAGGCTCTCCAGACGGGCCTGTCTTACCGCTCAGTCACCAAATATGCCTTCACATGCTGCGAACACACTGGCTCTGCACACATGCTGTGCATGCTCACGTGAGCACACGTACCCACAGGACACCTGCTCACACGCGCCCCCGTCAGCCCTGCTAGGCCACCACCCAGCGTCTCCAGCCCCCAGGCTGGCACCAAGTGTGGTCTGTTCCCAGGGCCAAGGCTAGAAGAATGACCTGCCGTCGATCACAGCTGATGAAGGTAGGGATCTGATCCTGGCATGTGGCCACACCTAGAGAAGACCAGCAAGGTGAAAGGGAGGCACGGACTTGGTAGTGACTTCTCAAAGCCGCACGGATATCCCCTGGGAGGTGGAGGAGGGGGCGAAGGGGCCCGCCGGAAGCTGCTTTAGTCAGTGCCTTGTGGCTGCCTCGGTGCTAGTTTGCTGAATTCTAGACTAACTTAAAACAAACACTCTCGTGCAACATTTTGAGATTCCAAGTTGAAATGTTAGGTATTATAATGTACTTAAGAGTTTTGCAACATTTCACATTTTAAGAGATTCCTCAATAAATGAGGTTAAGGGCAAGGTCCAGCTACTGCTAGCGGCTAAGAGCCACCCAAGGGCGGGCGCTGCACAGCACCCCACAGCGGCTTTCCTGGCAACAGGGCCAATGGATGGTTTTTCACAGGTCCATGCAGCTGAACCTGTGGCATGCAGAGCCGTCCTGTCTAAAACCTGCGGATCATAACAGTGACCAGTGACGGGAAAAGGTGAATGTACTCCAAAAGCCACGACAGCCACCTTGGCCCATTGCTGGTGAGTGCTTCAGAAGTGGGTGACACGCTCAGAGTGCAGGAGACGGGAACAAGGTCTTTTAGTCACTCAATAACCGTTCGCTGGCTGCCAAGCTATGGAGGTAGAGGCCTGGGCATGGAGAGCAGCCCAGGAGAAAGCAGCGGGCCCAGCCAGACCCTGGCTGCAGGAAGGAATGGCACATTACACACAGCCAGCATTACAGTGGCATGGCTTTCATGAAAACAGCGGCCCAACTCAGAGCCGCCTGCGCGAGGCCACACTCAGCAAGTCTCAGGTCCTGCGGGCTGACTGCTGGGTGAGGGGTGGAGACGGCGCTGCGTTTAATCCCCGTGCTCACCACATCTGGGGGGACCCGCCGCACCCTGACCTCCCCGCTCCTGAGGGCCTTGCTGTGACCGCTTGCCGGTGGCTGCACAGTGCTCCCACAGAGCGCTCAGCTGTCTACTAACAGACGCTCCTTCCAGCACTGCTTTTGCCACCATGAACCATGCGGCCACCTCATATTTTTAGAGGAAATCTCTTACTCTGAATTCTATCAAAAACTTCTTAAATTTGCTTAAGTTACTATCCTGAGTAGAAAACAAAGATCCACCTGAACCCTCTCTGGGGGAAGCTGGAAACACAGATGACCTCAACATGTGCCTAGGACTTTGGTCCAGGAAAGTGTGACTTTGAAGTCGTCAGCATCAGCACAGCCCTGCATGAGGCAGAGGTCCTTGCGATGCGGGCCTCAGCCGGGCAAGCGGGCAGTGACCCCACCCGGCCCATCTTGTCTTCCAGAGGGGAAGGGGTGGGACCGGGACCACAAAACCACCAAGGGTCCTGCCTGCGTAGGCCGGCTGCCGTGAGGGCTTAGAGACTCAGACATGGGCAGGCGCTGTCCCCAGACTCATGGAGGGCACCAGCCTCAGGAAGTGCTGCCCAACCCAGACCACTTGGCTCTGGCCACAGCTCTCGGGGCCACTGTCCCCGCCCTGCGCCTCTGCCCAGTGAGGACGTGCCGTGCGGGGTGACCAGCCTCACAGCAGTGGGGACAGGTACACACTGTCCTGCCGCGATGCCCACCAGCCCAGCCAGCGGCTCTCAGGCACATTTCAGGGCGAATCCCAGATGGGCAGTCTGCATGCGCAAAGACTATTCTTGGGTAAGAGGAGCATCCCCTAGACACCAGATGACAACTGTGAAGAAGGCAGTAAGGCCCATCTGGCTTCATCCAGCGGCGACATTGTGGGTCAGAGTAGGGGCCTCACCAGGGGGCAGGAAAGCAGACAGGGCAGAGAAAGCCATGTCTGTCCACATATCCCACAAACAACATGGCTGACGACGCTCCCGGGGACAGGCTGATTTCTTTTTTGCCACATGCAGTTTCACAATGAAATAATGAGTTCCCGTGCACTAAGGGCTTCGAGCTGGATGCAAGGCCCTGCGCCATCGCACTCTAGGCACAAAGCACCTCTTCTCCCTCCTCATCACGCCACACTGAGGCGGGCTGAGACCAGGGTATTTCTATGAGTGGCAAGGAAGCCCTGACGCGCCCGAGCCTCAGGCACTCGGTGGCTTTGATCCGACAGCACCTGAGAGCAGCGGCAGCCTGGTGCCGAGCTGACTAGCGCCTGAGTTGGTGACGAGCGACCCATCTAGTCAAATCTCAGATGCAGGGCGGCAAAGACGGGGCTCTCTGCCAGGGCCGAGGGGTGCACGTGGCACAGGCCCCGCACTGACGACAGGAGGGTCTGACGCAGCCCACGGAGGGTAAAGCAGATGGGACGAATCTCCATTATCTCCCAGTATGAACTCTCAACTCCCTCTTCATTCTTCTGCTTACACTGTGTTTGGAGTGGAGCCTCAATCTGCAGGCTTTTCCAAACAGGCTCTGGAATGTAGAAATCCCTAGCTGCGATGGAGCGCGTCCTGGCTCCCAGGCCAGGGGCCCGAAGCCTCACCTCCAGGCATCCAGCCAGCTAGCCTGCGGCTGAACTCAGCAGGACTCCCCGAGGGGCAGCGCGTCACCCCACGTGCCAGACCCCGGCGCGGGGGTCCAGGCATGTGCTGCTGCTCCAGCTCCATCTGGGGGCTCCCCCTGTGCACTGCTGAGGCACAGCCAATTGTTTTCAGACAGAAGAAAAATGGCACAGGGTAGGCGTGGAAACAGCCTACTAAGGGAATCCAGGTCTAAACGCACCGTGCTTGGAAGCACTCACATCTGGTTTCCCTCCAGCCACTGCTGATTCTGAAACTCAGCTTCATACCCAACAGAGAGAACGCAAAAACTGGTACAAACCCTGAAATAAATGCAAGAAGCCCAAGGACTTTTCAGTACTATGTAGATATAAAATCCCGAATCCCACCAAGAACCCACCCAGATGCAAAAACACAAAACAATCCACACGCCCAGCAGATGCACTTCCCGCACTGTCGGTGTGGCCTGACCACAGTTAGCTAGCCAAGCCCAGAGTCCTGAACTTGCTGTTGTCGTTGACCACTGATTCCAACTGTTGAGGAAGTCCAGTCCATCTAACCAAGTAGCTGTGAAGAAGAGGGAATTTGACCAGAGACCCAGAAAAGGCAACGTGACAACAGGCAGAGACTGGGAGGACTGGCCCAGGGGACCCCAATGCTCCACATCCTGTCAAGCGGGGACACTGGGCAGCTTGTCTGCTGGACAATGTAACAGGGTCCCCACAGGGTCCTCTCCACACGCGCCCTGCAACAACACAGACTGCCTGTGAAGGTGTGGAGGGCGCAGGCCAGGGAGGCTGAGGGTTAGAGGCCAGCAGGAGGAGCTGCTAGGAGCTGGGTCCTGGGTCAGCCTGAGGGCAGCCATGGAGGAAGCCAGAAACACATTCCCCCCTCTGGCTGAGGCCAGTGTGCATGGGCAGGGGGTACACCATTACACAGAGATAACATCCCTCTGGGGCACCTCCTGGCTGGAGGCCAGGTCCAAAGCCAAATGTCAATGGCTGGTGGTCTCTCAGATATGTAGCGTCTTAATCCTGGTCAGAACAGCCCCTGATGATGGTGGCTCATCACTCAGCCTGAACCTAGAGGAATGGACTGGGTGCCAGTAGTGATATGGGGGGGGGGGGCAGGGGTCTCCAGGAATGCACAAGGAGCAGGCGGCGCCGGCTCGGCACTGGTACTTGGCACAGAGACTATCTCGCCTTCTATTATTAGCTCTGCTCTGCCAATGAAGAGATGGAGCCCCAAAGGCTAATTTATTGGCCCAGGATCACAGGGCCGGCAAACACAAATGAACACAGTGCCGGAGCCCAGGTGGCGCTGTGACCAACGCATCAGAAGTAAGAAGAGCCGTGGTCCTGAAAATCATGCCACCAAGAAACCCCTAAGCCTCGTCTCACCTCAGAGTAACTTCTCTTTAAAACAGCGAAACGGCCAGGCACAGCGGCAGGTGCCTGTAATCTCAGTATTTGGGAGACTGAGACAGGAGGATTGTAGGCTTGAGGATAGCACATGGTAATCTAGTGAGACCCTGTTTCAAAATAAAAGTTAAAAGGGCTGGGAGTGTAGCTCAGAGGTAGAACCCCCTGGGCTCAATCCTCAGTACCAAAAAAAAAAAAAAAAGATGGAGAGAAGAAGGGAAGGAGGGAGGAGAGAGAGACAAAGAAGAAAATGGTTTACTCTGGATCCCTTATTTGGCTTCCAGGCTGAGATTCAGCTCGGATCAGCTGACTGGCCTCTTGGCTGAACACCTGGGGCTGTGAACCATTTCCCACGGCATGTCCCCAAGTGCCCTGGGGAGCTGTTGGGAGATCAGCTCAGGTGCCGCTGCATCCCTTAAAGGAGACATTCTTAAAAAGACCCGCCAGCAGGTGGCATCAGTGCAGACAATGCAAGTGCCAGCCTCGCCCTTCCACCCGAGGCCACCTGTGTAAGGCTGCCTCTGCGGGCCCAGGACCTGGTGTGGACGCCCCAGGGCGGCGGAGGGCTCCGGGGCCAGAGTCTCGGGTGCCTGCTCTCCGTGGGTTCCTGCTCACTGCTTGGCCACCGCCTCACCCTGGGTGAGGTGAAGCAGCTGTCCACAGACAAGCGGGGGCTGTAACTGCGCTAACAGTAGCGTTACTGTTGGTCCACACCTCTGCGACCCTAAAAGTTTCCACTTGAAAATCATCGTACACACAAGCCCTGACTCGGGACGTCTTGACTTTGGGAAGGTACAAGAGCTCCCCACACCCCGACTGTCTTCCCTTCTCTGTGGAGCAGGCTGGCAGGCAGGGCGGGGCTGAGCAGGGTGCTGAGGAGGAAGGCTCCTGCGCGCACAGCCTTGCGTTCCAGGAAGCCGGCCCGGGCCCTAAGTCATTTCAGTGCACCATCGGCACCTGCTCTCACAGGTAGTTAAGCAGGCACCCAGCTCGGCAGCAGATCTGCGACTTCTCGTGGAAGACTCGCAGAAGTACAGCATGGATCTAACCGTCACTCGGCGCTCGCTCACTCTCACAGTGAGTTAAAGAAAAGCAGCAGGAGGCGATTTCACACTTGACCCGCGCTCCCTGCTCCCTCCAGAGTGCGCCACTCGCCACTCACCGAGTAATAACCACAGCTCACCGCCTGCCTGCCTGCCTGCCTGCCTGCCGGTCTCCACCCCGTCTCTCGAGGGGCTCCGCTGAGGCCTCCCGCCACCTCCTCGTGGCCACCCGCTCTGAAACCCTTGGGCTCAGGAGGCAGCAGCGCTGGTGGGCAGTCAACACGGTGACTCACAAGCCTCAGCACTTCCTCCACGTGTCAAAAGATGCTTTGCAGTGACCCCCGACAGCCAGACGCCCCAAAGTTAAGGCATGGAGGGCACCCTCCCCACCTTACATGGCTTGGACCAGTCACAGCTGTAGGCTGTGCCCGAAGGAAGGCTGGGGCCTGCAGAGGACAGACTCGAATGTCCCAACGGGACTTTCTTTGCCTCTGAGGAGCTCCACGGGGCAGTCCACCGAGGACACTCAGCTCCCCACCTTCACCGCGCCGAGCCAGAAACGCGGCCGTGAGTGGCCGTGCAGTCAGGCGACTGGCCCGTCACCGGCAGCTCTCACCAGCTCCTTGGGGCTCACAAGCCTGCCTGCCTCGTGCTCACCGGCTACGGCGCACCAAGCGCCCCAAGTGGCAGGCATGCTGGGCCAGGCACCGGGAGCGGCTCCGGCTGTGCGGCCCCAGCCAACATGTCCCCCACTGCAGAGGGACGTCAAGAAAGAGACATGTTCAAGAGAAGGCGACAGAAAAGCTCCAGAAAAGCCCAAGAATCACCAAACTCAAGAGAGGTGTGTAGCTGCTCAGAAGTCCTGGCACTACGGTGCCCTGGGCTGGATGTTCTACATGAGTACTCTTCTATACGTCACCAGGCCATTATTCATAATTTAAAACTTAGTGGACGTGTGCTACATTTCTAAATGGCTTAAAAATGGGGTGCTTCCAACTGTCTTCAGTTAGCTGTTAACTTACAATAGTAGCCAGTGAGCTCATGCGCTCAGCAAGGCGTCCCTCAGGAGGTGCTGTGACAGGGTACGGTGAGGGACAGAAGGGAACAAAACCTCTTTTTGATATTAAAAATCTTCATTTAACCCTTTAAAAATATATGTGAAAATGATGCAATGGATCAAAATGCCCCCAGGTGCCAGGTCTGCGGCCCCAGGGGTCTGCAGAGTCCTCTCGCTCCGTCACAAGCCTGCACTCCCTAGTCCTGCTGGGGCCCAGCCCCTCAGACAGGAGAGGGACCCGGGGAGCCAGATGTCCCTGAGTCTCGTTTAGCCCAAGTGGCAAGAGATGTACAGAAAGTTCTGCGACTTCTCGAGGGCAATTTCTGAAACGAAGCCATGGCCATGCCTCCCTGGCCTGGGTGGGGTCATTCCACAGTTCCTGCACACCCACCACGCACGGGGCGCTCTTCCTCTAAGGAGCTCAGCGTCTGCACGAGACCCTGAACGAGAGCGGTCACTGTGCACCATCCCTCAATGAAAACGGTTTCCACAGAGGTGTGCGGGGAATGCAGCCCAGCTCTCCAGAACCTTCTCACCCAGGCACACTGCAGGGAGCCTGCGTGGAGAACCAAGGTGCTGGGCTGCCAGCCTGGCTAAGCTTCCAGCTGTGGGCCAGCTGCCTTGGACAGGGCAGCCAGCCGAGCCTCCAGCTGAGCCCAGCTCAGGCAGTAGCGAGTGGAGCAGAACTGCCCTCAGGCCCAATAAACCCAGCATCATGAAAGACGCCCGCCCAGTGCCCTCAAGAGACCTGCTTCCGCAAGCTGGGCCTCCTCGGGCCACAGTGAGTATCTCAGGTGCCAAGCATCTGGAGAGGGTGCTACACCTGCCTTTCACCCCTCCCCCACCTCTGGCCTGCTCCCTGGCACAACAGGCCTTTGTGGGTGCAGAGGGGCCCTCCCATTGGAGCAATTGGAGCCCATCAGGTCCCACAGATGCACCTCAAAAAAGTCCTTCCTGCTGCTAGAAGGGGCTCACACTGATATCCCCACTCTAGCTGCTCTTGGGACCCTCCAGGACAAGGCTCCTTCTCTCCCCAGACCCCCTGCAAGAGAGGCTTGAAGGCACACAAGAACAAAACTGCCCAGAGCTCTGCGAGTGACATGGTGCTACCTGCACACTCAGTAGACACTGAGTCACCTCCAGCCCCTACCTCCAACTCCACAGCTTAGGGTCAAGAGATAAAAAACAGAACGGAAATCTCTCTCTCTGTCTCTGTCTCTCTCTCTCTCTCTCTCTCTCTCTCTCTCTCTCAGCACTAGGGATTGAACCCAGGGGTGTTCAAACTCTGAGCTATACCCCTCAGCCCTATTTTTTTTTTTTTTTTTTAAATTTTGAAACAGGGTTTCACTAAGTTGCTGGTCCTGAATAGGCCAGCAGGCCTAGAACCCGTGATCCTCCTGTCCCAATCTCTGAGGTACTAGGATTATAGGTGTGCACCACCACGCCCTGCCAGAATGAAAAATCATTAAAGCACTTGGCATGCAGTAAGGCTAAACACTTCTTTGTGAGCTGCATGTACAGGGGTGGGGGCAGAGATTCTGGAGTCATGGTGGGAAGACACTTTCTCACCGTGCTGGCAGATGGCCCACACACCACCCTGATGCATACTTCTCATCATCTTTCTGTGGGAGCCTGCCGGGAGCCACAGGGTGCCCCAGCTATGCACACCTCACGGTGAGGGATGACTCACAGCGCAGCTCAGACCCACAGGCAAAGACTGCATGGCATAGTGCAGCCCAGGGGCCTTCCCAGGCCAGTGGGCAACTGGGTCTACCAGGCTCAAGTGGGTCCCTGCTAAATCTCTAAAAAATACCATCTTTAAAATGCACCTCAAGTAATCTCCACCTCATTGCAAATTTCAATCCCTCTGCCTCAATTTTTTAGGGCTTTATTTTTTCAGAATCTTCTGTAAATCCATACCAAATTAAAAATTCTACTATACCTATAACTAACTGTGAAAACTGAAATCACTTCAATGAGAAATCAGTGTAGACACCTGACATAGTTTGTTCACATGTACAACTTTCGTTCTGTGAACCACTGCCAAGTCAGATTACCTCTCACTAGCTCTTGAGTCTTCCTTGAGGGGCCTGGACTTCCCAGTCCCCATCTGATTTACTACCGAAAGCCCCAGCTCCATTCAAACAGATTTGAGACTCCTTAAATCAGCCATCGGGCAGTAACATCTCCTCCTAAGCCGTTCCACGCTGACATCATCCCCACCTGCTCATCTGATCTTCATCCCCAGGGCAGACAACCAACAACCTGACAATGCTCCTTAAGCAACAAAGAGGGCGCTTTGAGGATATGAAGCAGTTAAGAGAACGCCCGTACTCCAGTGGTATCTACGGTTTCAAGTGGGACAAAAGAAACCAGCAGCTTCAATTGGCTTCATAACACGTCAAGTTTCCAAAGCGCGACTTTCAAGAGAACCTCCTGGAACAAGCCACGACTGCTGAGGGCCCCGGCGGCCTGTGCACTCACACCAAGACGCTGCCCTCCCCCAGAGCCCAGGACCGGAGACTGTGACTGCATCTTAAGCTCAACTCCAACTACAGCCGTGCCACTCCCTCCTGGAACAGCAGACCAGGCGGAGGATGAGCACAGTCACAAGAAGACATGCTGCACGCCCAACAACGCAGAGAGGGAAGAAAGGAGACATGTTGGCATGCACAGCTGGCGCTTGATGCAAACGCTACTCACCTCTCCACAGAGGTCTGGGCTTGTTCTCAAGTGACGTTTCGTTCGGGAGGTGACCTAATATACACTTTAGAAACCAGCCAAAGTGGTTCAAAGGACTGTTTTTTGTTTTGCTGTTTTGCGGTACTTGGAATTGAACCCAGGGCAATCTACTTCCAAGCTACACTCCCAGCCCTATTTTATTTATCTTAAAAACAGGTCTCATAGCCGGGCGTGGTGGCACACGCTTGTAATCCCAGCATATGGGAGGCTGAGACTGGAGGATCCGGGTTCCCAGCCAGCCTCAGCTACCTAGTGAGACCCTCCGCAACTTAGTGAGATCCTGTTTCAAAATAAAGAATAAAAAATAGGGCTGGGGGTATAGCTTGGCGGTAGAATGCCCTGAGTTCAATCCCCAGTACCACTAAAAAAAAAAAAAACCCAACCAAACAAACAAACAAAAAACAGGTCTCATTAGGTTGCTGAGGCTGGCCTTGAGCTTCTGATCCTCCTAACTCGGCCTCTTAACGCAGCCTTCTAAGTACTGGGTTACAGGCGGGAGCCAGTACTTGGGAGCCTGAATCAGGAGGATCATAGGTTTGAAGCCAGCCTCAGCAACTTAGTGAGGCCCTCTACAACCTAGTGATGAGATCCTATTTCAAAATAAAATATAAAATAGGGTATGGAGGTATAGCTCAGAGGTGGAATGCCCCTGGATTCAATTCCCAGTTCCTCCCCCCCCCCAAAAAAAAATTTAGCTGCGGTTTAATTTCAGGGCTCCGAGGAGTCTCTGTACCAAGTCTTCCCTCCAGCAACCAGCAGTGTGGAAAACTGGACGGTGCTGCACACCCAGAGGGCACATGAACACTAAGGACAGACAGCCTCAGAGTGCAAACCAATCATCACCGCTCGTCAGCAGGCGAAGTGCAGACAGCATGGGGGCCTGGAGGCCGAGAACGGCGAGCAGCCAGGGTGAGTGTTCCTGGAGGGGCTGTCAGGGGAGGAGACATGCTGCCCCTCGCCTCCCACACGGCTTGCCCGAGACAGTCCTTTGAATCGTCTAAAGCCGGCTGTTCTCTGCTCATCTTTCCCATTTTTCTCGTGCACAGCTGCCCTATGCGCTGGGCAGACCTGCCAGGCAAGACACACGCCTGCCCTCAGAGGGTAGATGTGCGCCCGCCCCTGGTGCCCAAGGCCTCCTGGGACAGGCCCCTCCTTGTCCTGCTGTGGCCTTGGGGCCAGCAACTCTCCTGCCTCCCATCCACATCTGGCTGATGAAACAGTGTGTGATATATGAACTCTCAATGTCTTCCAGGGCTCTGACAATGAACCAAATACTAACACTTATGCCAGGACGGAGGAGGACCTGCAGCCTCGTCAGGCTGGAGGGGAGACGGCCCCAACCAGGAGTGCGGTCTTCTTGTGGGCGCAGAGAGGGAGAGGGGGTGTCCTGGCTTCTTCGTCAGTCCCCTTGGACATCTTGACACATCATCTGTTTCACAATTATCTGGTCAGTTTGGGAACCTGACCACTATGGCATTATGAGCAGGGAAGCTTAATAGGTATCGGAACTGGCCAGATGATAAAATAAAAACAATTTCCACAAGTGGAAAACAAAAAAGGACTAGCTGAACAGATTTACCAGAGAAAGGCAGCTTCCTGTGAATGCGTGCTATTTACTGAAGTCAACAAGTAGAGTTCCCTTCAAAAAGGAGAAGGGGCCAGGTATTAAAAATCCACAGCTGCCATCTGCGGTGGTGTTGCCCTGAGCATGGGCTGTGTCTTTGATTTGAGGTCCCACAACTGTGACCAATAATGGGAATCAGGTGGTGGGAAGAAAATAGGATATTTAATAAGGGAAAGAATCGGATGGCTCATATATTACTCAATATAAAAAGTGACCAGCATGGTGGTTTGTTTACTTGGCAGTCAGGCAGCTTAGAGCGAGAGAGGAACAGAAAGAAGAATGAGAGACATCAGGAAAGAAGACTGCTTCCGAGAAGTCGGACCCAGCTCTTCCAGGAACCTGACAGCCTTCCCGAAGCCCAGCCAGCGCCCTAGCCCCCCGCTGCGCCTGCGGACGCTCAGGCTACCGCCCTCGTGCAAGAGTGCGTGTGTGTGGAGGGGGTGTCTACAATCATAAATATAAGCATGCGCTGATGGAGAATAAAAGCCCAATTGTATTTTTAAAATTCCAAGTGGACGTTTGTTCAGGAGAGACCAAAAGAATGGGAACATCAAGGATAAGGCACAACTTAACTATGGTAAAATGCCACTGCCGTACAAACACACACTACCTAGTCATCAAAAACAGAGATAAGCCACTGAGTAGGAGGCCTGTCCTCTGGCGCCCTCCCCAGCTGGCCCAGAGAATCACAGAGGAAGGAGAGGAGGGTGGACTCCACCAGGCCAGAGAGAGAGCCCCAGGACGGACACGCAAGCTGGCAGCACGGCGGACTCGGTGGTTTGGTTCTTTGTCTCGGGCTCCTTCCCGAAGCACTCATTTTGTATTTGTACACTAGTACCACTGCCTGACTGAAGCCCTGAGGATATTTTAAGATGAAGCTTTCACATGAAGAAACCTGGATTTATAGCAGTTCTTTAAGGCATGCAGCCTCCTCCCAGGGTGCCCCATGGAGTCAAGAAGGAGTCCCAACTTTCATATCAATGTACAGAAAACAATGGCCAACTTGGGGGACGTCTCCTCTAATGAGGCAAAGGCTGCTGTGAAATCCACAGTCTCAAGCACAGACCCAGAGCCCGCCCTGCATGCCCCCCAGGCTCCCACGGCCTCCAGCCCCAGCAGTCCCTCTCACCCCGCTCCCTCCGCAGACTAACCCCCAGGCGCAGGTGGGCATGCAGTGGAGACAGGTAGGCACCTACCTGCCCGTCCTGGCCCACGTGGTGAATCTGTAGATTGCCCTGCAAAGAGAACAAAAAGAGACAGTCAACAATAAAAACTACCCGTGCTATACTTAGAGGTTAGAACGCATGTGTCATTCAGGAGCGACTAGGAAACCACTCATCCTACAAAGACTCGGCCCCTTGTAGCAGTGAAAACCACAAAACCAAGTATTTTAAGCTGAGTTTCTAGGTACTTTTTTTCTTGTACCCATCCCCTCTATGCTGACCCCAGATGAGAACGTCTTCTTTTTTTCCCCCCTTAACAATTTTGGGGTCACAGGAAACACAGACGGTGGTGCAGAAGGTGCTGTGTGCCGGTGGCCAGCTCCCCCTCGGGGACATCCTGCACTGCTGTGTCACCCCAGCTCCTCCGAGGAAGTGCCACGGCCTCCCAGACCACCGTGGCCCTGTGAGAGCGACAGGTGGAGGCCACGTCCACTCCTGTAAAGGAGACTGGCTAGGTCTCGTAGACCGATAAATGTCTGCAGAGACCCTCACTCTAACAAAACAGATGCTCATTTAAATGAACGAGGCAAGGGTCTCTTGTGACAAGAAGACTGATATCTACTATCACCACAAAGTAACCATTAATGCTACCTGCAAATTATTCTCATCTATTGCATTTGCTTCTTATTGGAAACAAAAAATAACACAGGGATTTGGTTTTGAAAGCTGAAGAAAGATCAAAACCTAGTAAAAACTGAAATTCACATAGTCTAAAGACTCCTTACCATGAACAATAAAAAGTGCTAATTTTTTTTTTTTTTTACTACAATATCGATTTTTCCTCATTCTAGTGACTACAAAAAAATCAAGAATGCTGCTGAAACATCTAGGCCTTCTAGACCACTGGGGAGTTGTGGCTGATGCTCTCAAGACTGGCTGTCCTCCCCACTCCGTGCCCCTGCCTTTAATAACAACCCCGCCACACCTGGCACTGCAGGCACCTGGCCGCCACCCCAATCTGTCCCCATAGCCGAAGCCCCTCTCCTGGCACCAGCCCGACGAGCCCCTGGGCCCTGCTCCCAGCAGACCCTCGTGGCCAGGCCTTCTCCGGCTTCTGCTGTCCTGGGGCCTCAGCCGCTTTCTTCTGTACGGACCTCCACCATCAGCAGCAGCAACTCCAACTCGGTGAGGCCCAGAGTGACTCCCCCATACCCTTCCCCTGCGTCCTGCCCACATGCCCCTGACAGCTTCTGGGTGTCAAGGTCAGCACCCCAGTCCCTCTCCTGGAGCTGGCGCCCCCTGTCCTGGGTGAGGCATGGCTGTTAGGGTGCCAGCAATCAGACTTGAAGGCAGAGCCCCTGCTGTCTCCTCGGGGACACAAGAGCCTGTGGAGTCCACAGCTGCACTCCGGGGCTGCACTTCTCTCCCCACGCAGGGACAGCAGCTGGCTGCTGCTGGGATGTGAGGAAAATGTCCCACGGCACTTGAAAAGCTCTGAAAGGTCACCAGCACCGCGCAATCTCCCCTCAAGAGACCCCCAGGGCCCTGTGACTGCTCACGGGAGCCCCACTCACCTCGCTGTCCTGCGTGATCTGCACCTGCTCCCCTTGAGGCACCTGGGCGATGTGGAGGTGGCCCTGTGGGATCCGAGGCAAGAGAAGACACCAAGAAGCATCAGAAGGAAAACAAGCCACAGGGGACAGGCGCACTTCCTCTTCTCTGCCTGACTCTGCCTGACTCGAGAGGCCCAGCAGTGACTCCTTGGACGCCCTCGAATCAGACACCTGGGACACAGCACCCTCGGACACTTCCCAGGCACTGCTGGAGAAGCGCGCCCTGGGAAAAGTGTGCTAAGTCTCGAAATGTCACTGAACAAGAAAACTTAAGAATGTGAGTGACATGTGAAAAAGGGAAGACAGGAGCTTCGTTTCTTTCAAAGTACTTTCAGCTAGCGGGGTAGAAACCCAGTGGAAACGCCAGGGAGCATCTGCCAGCCCTCCAGAATTGCCAGGAAGGCCACACAGGCAGCGGGGGCCTGGGCGTGAGCCGCGCATGCGCTATGTGGAAGACAGTGCAGGCATGCGTGTGTACATGCGTGCGGATGTGTGATGTGTGTGTGTGAGGTGCTGGGGGTTGGACCCACAGGTGCTGCACCACTAACCTCCATCTCAAGCCCTTTTTATTTTGAGACAGAGTCTCACTAAATTGCCTAGGCTGGCCTTGAACTTGCAATCCTCCTTCCTCAGCCTCCTGGGTAGCTAGGATGAGAGGTATGTGTCACTGTGCCTGGTACGACAGGCAAATTTTTAAATAAGAGAAACACTCAAATGACTTTTTAAACAACTTGTAAATAAATGCTAATAAATGTGGACAAAAAATTCAAAGAAACTAAAATGCACTTATGTTTACAGATACAGGCAAATAATTCCTATAAACCTTAACTTAGCTGAACGAAATGAATACTCACTTCTTATTTCAAATCGTATCTTGGGCATAATGGGTCTTAAAGTAAACTGCTGCAGGACATTCTCCTGCTCCCATGTCACTGTGCCGCATGAACCATGTCAGCGATCTGTTCTGGAACTACTTAAAGACCTTTCCCATCAACCAGCTGAAAATTAATGCCTTTGTGTGCACAAATTCAGTAAGCTCAGTGAATTCACTACTGAAGAAGGAAAAAGCCACGTGGAGGCGCCCACTCCTCTTGTCCCAGAAGCCTTCCCTTCCAGGCAGTGTCCCAGAGACAGGACCACCAAGCCCAGAGGAGAGTGCTGCCTCCTCTCCCCGACCACCTTGCTCAGGAGAGTCTGCAGAGTGCAGTACCCCCGGCATAAGGGGATTCCAAGCAGCCGAGGCAGGCCTCACTGGTGTGTGGGCCTGTGTGAGCCCAGCACATGCTATCCCCTCCAGGGCACTGCCCCACCATCCCACATACGAATGCCTCTAAAGACATAAACTGAGCGACAAGTACACCGCTTATGGTGACTTTGAAATAATTATGCTCACAGAAGTAAAAACGTGCTGCTTAGTGGGTTAAACGCTCCCAAGGGAAACACAGGGCAGAAACTAAGGCTGTTAGCTCTTCCTACTGATACCAGAAGGAAAGGACTTTTCTCCCCTGGGTAAAGAGGAATGTACTTCTAATCTGCAAAATATTGATGATGCTTCCTGGCAGAAGCAGGGACCCTAAGATGGCCTGACCCCACCCAGGTCGCACTCGCATAGGTGACATCTACATTCCGGCAGGACAGGGCGTGAGCTGTGAGGCACTTGCATTATAAGAGTCTCACGACGGTAAGAGCTCACAGCCAGAATCATGACTCCTTCGAGTACGGGCCTCTTGTCTCTCCCGAGCCCTCACTGCCCGCGGCCTCCCACCCCCAGACAGTAGTGAGAAGGTACATACTACTTGCACCTGGCCGTCCTCCCCGATCTGGTGGATCTGCACCTGCTGCGCGTTGGCCAGGGCATAGTGCAGGGCCTGTGGCTGCGGCTGCTGGAGCTCGCTGGCGGGCGGCGGGGTGCCCATCATGGTCTCTGTGGGAGCACAACGCACGAACGTTACTATTCTCACGTCCCTCCCGTCCCTCCCCTTCGACCCCCAGAGGACGAGACACCCTCATTCCCTGATTCGGGTCAGCAGGTCTCCACTCTTCTGTAGTAACTTTGGGGTAACAGGTTCCTGGTGCAAAACCCAGAGGGCATAAAGAATCAATGCCACCGTTGTAACAAATCCTTTCTACTGCCATCGGCCTAGCAGGTGGGTGGGGGGCATCAGGATGTGACTGTGGAAGTGAGGAATGGGACCAAACTGGCACTCGACCCTGCTTCACACCTTCACTACACGATACCTGCCCAGGAAAATGACTGCCAGCCAGGGAAGGGCACCACTGCACAGTGACCACAGACAACAATAACGTAGTGTGTGTTTCCAAAGGCAAGAAGAAAGGATTTTGATATGGTATCATTTACCATAAATGAATGATAAATGTTTGAGGAGATAAACATATTCAGCCTGTTAGACATGACCTATCAGTTAATTTTTTTTCCTCTTTTTTTTTTTATTTTGTATTTTTTTCTGGTTTTGATTGAACCCGGGAGCATTCTGCCTCTGAGCTACACCCCAGCCCTATTTATTTATTTATTTAGGTGCTGGGGATTGAACCTAGAGGCATTCTACCTCCAAGCTACATCCTCAGCCCAATTTTTTATTTCTTATTTGGAAACAGGGTCTCACTAGGTTGCTGAAACCCTCAGAGTTGCCCTGGATCTGAACCTGTGATCCTCCTGTTTCAGCCTCCCAACCCGTTTATTTTTTTATTTTGAAATAGGGTCTAGTAAGATCTGGTTGCTAAGAGTTTCACTAAGTTGGTAAGGCTAGCCTCAACCTGTGATCCTCCTGTCTCAGCCTCCTAAGTACTGGAAATAGAGGCATGTGCCACCTCCACAGGGATAGATTACCCTGGATACATTTCTTGAAGTAATATTACAATAATATAATATTCATATACATAAGATGATGAAAAATACATCTTTTTAATTACTTCCAACAATACCGAAACACTTAAGGTGTCAACTTTAAAATATGCGAGGAAGAATATTCATTTTCAAACTTCATTAAGAAGATAACTGAGCAAAATATGTAAAGGCTGCTCCACTACCTAGTCAAAGCTAAATATCTAAACAGAATTTCTGCTCCAAAGTCCACGTGAGACAGTACACCAAGACATGCCCAGCCACGAGAGCCTCCCCGCCCCTCTGCCGGCTCCTCGAGTCCAGAGGACCCATGCAGGCAGCTGCACGCATTGCTGTGCGGGCAGCGCGTTTCAAAGCTGTTCCTTTTCAACTCTACATACTGGCCACTGCATGGGTGCCCACCTCAGGTTTCAAATCACCAATGAGATTTATGGGAAGAAAGCTATGTATATTTTAAATAGTAAAACCCAGCCATCTTAAACTTAGGCACATATAACAGTCTATATACTATTGTCAAATAGGAGAGTATGATACATGTGCTTCACTCAATTTTCAACTCTTGAAAGTAGTGCTTTGACAATCTGTGTTCAAATTAGCAGTAACTAATTCATCTATAAAGAGACAAACCTCGGCTCAGAATCTCATTTACAGTATTTACTTGGAAGTTCCTTTTCTGTCTGCAGAGAATTCAAAGGGAAACAACAATCCTAGATTTACTACCAATTTCAAATTAATGGAAATCTGGCTTAGTTACATTTTACTGGGTTACCTCCATCACCAAGATAGCCTTATATAGTGGAGTAGATTTGTTAGGTCAAGAGCAGATGCAATGACAAATGTCACAAGTCCTCAACCTGACCAACTTGCTTTTGTTCATCTAAGTAGCCAAGGATGTAGCGCATAAAGGAGACAACAATTACATCACCGGAAGCTTACGACGCAGTGTGCTTTAAAAGGAGTGTGTCTATGTATCTCTGAACTCATTCAATGGCAGCACTGGCCAGGGGCCTCCCAGACCCTCCCGGGCAGCCCGCTGGTCTGGGTCCACCAGCAGAGGCGTGACAGTGGAGCGGGCGCTCGCAAGCACGCTCTTATTACTTCCTAGACAAGCAGACACTTGTCAGCCACAGGAATAGCGTGGTGCTAACCGAGCTCGCTCCTTAGTGTCCTGGAAGCTCCCACCTTGAACTCCGCCCTCACCCCATACCCTCTTGTGTTCTCGCCTCCTCAAATGCCTGGGGCAAGAAAGCACATGGAGGGCAGCACTGTTTTTATTCAGAACAACACCCTTCCTCAGAGAGCTGGAAGACAGCTGCTCAGACAGCAAGGCAGGCCCTGGGCACCTGGGCGCAAGAGGAGCATGCTTCTGAGAAATGGCCCGTCATCAGCAATGAAAAGCTCTGCTGGACTTGGCATTCTTCAAACCCCCTTGGGGTTGGCCAGCTGCCAGGATTTCTCAGACCTGCCATTTCCACGGACGTGCCCAGGACTAGGACACTGAAGATGTGTTGCACAGTGGCTAGTGGTGACCCACAAGAGACCCGCCACCCTCAAGAGTAACCAGAGTCCACAGCATGGCTGGAGACACTGACACTTCACAAACAAACATGACTACTGTCAGGCAGACTCGTGGTCATCCACTTGAAAGAAACACTAATGAATGGGAAAAAAACAAAGGATACTAAGTTAAAAAAAAAAAAGGAAAATCAAATGAGAAAATCACAACCCACCTAAGTTGGAGGGAAAGAGCACTTAAGCCTCCAACTGAGAGGTCAGTGGCGTGGAGGCGGATTGGCCCCATGACCCATGCCCTTCGCCCTTCAATGGCCTCGCTGGGGGGGGGGGGTGATTCCAAAGTGGTCCGCCTGCAAGTGGAACTTGCAGAAGCCCAGCTGCACACCTCCACCTGTCACCTCCAAAACAATCCATCCCACCACCTGTGTCTGGACTGTCATCCTTTTAGAGGCTCAAAAATGCTGCCATGGCAACCACAGTCAGATCGGCCCAGAGGTGGCCGGAGCTTAGTGTGCACGCTGCCCGTCCAACAGCGGCGACTCTGGGGACTGACCCATGTGAATGCAGCCACCAAGAGCCCCACAGGCTGCGCTGCTGTGAGGACACTGCGCAGACGCTTTGAGCTACACTTGGGGCAACAGGATTTCATCTCCTTAAATGCACCCGTAAGCTCTCCTAGCACGCTCACCACACAGGCAAGCACATCTTGAAGCTCTTGGGTTGTGATGAGATCGCTGGCTCCCCGTGGCTCCTGCTGCCCCACTTACAAGGGGCCTGTGTGGAGGCGAGGGAGGGCACGGCCCTGGCCACTGCTCCCGCCAGCTGCATCGCCAGAGTCCGCTCAGCTCTTTTTTATAACACCCATTTCTCTCCTTGCTACTACATTTCTTTTTCCTCTCTAAGTCCTTGAACGTAATATGCAAGTGTGTGTGTGTGTGTGTGTGGTACTGGGGATTGAACCCAGGGTCATTCTACCTGAGCTACACCTCCACGCTTATTTTATTTTTTAATTGGAAACAGGGTCTCACTAAGTTGCTGAGAGCATGGCTGAATTGCTGAGGCTAGCTTCAAACCTACAATCCTCCTGTCTCAGCCTCCCAAGTACTGGAATTATGGCCCGGCTTGAACATAATTTTAACAGATGTTCTAGTGCCTGGTCTGTTAGTTCTGGACTGGCTCTCCCTTCTTGCTGTTTTTTTTTCTGATCACAGGTCACATTTTCTTGCTTCTTGATATTTCTAGCTGGACACTGGACCTTGTGCATTTTGTGGTGTTGGGAGTCTAGATTTTGTTGCCTTCCTGTTAAGTGCTGCCACTCGTGGCTCAGTAAGATTGTTCTGAGGCTGTCTTTAAGCTCTGCTTTTCTCTCAGGATAGTTCAGCACAAGCAGGCATGGCCTTCTGTGTCCCTATGGAGAACTGCACTTGTCACAGAGGACTCCCGTTCTGGCCGTCCAGCCTGCGGTGAGCTAGGGAATGTTCAGCTGGGATGCCTAGCCCCTCTTCACTTTGGGCATGCACACCAGAACTCAGGACATGCTGCAGGGGAGCCTGGTCCCCCCCCCCCCCAAGGGCTCAGCTACCCAGCTGCCACTGCTTCAGCTGCTCAGAGTCCACCTGTCCCCTCCCCTCAAGACACAGCTGTATTCCACTTGACCCTTGGCTGCTCCGTGCTCCAAACTGCCTCCAGAGGTCCCGGGGAGGGCCGGACCTCCGGCTCCTGCACTCAGGGACCAAGGCTGGGGCTGCCTGGTGCCAGCGTTATACAGCTGCTTCACAGGCTCTGACTCTGGGCCCTGCTACTGTGTCATGACTAAAGTGGAACTCTCCTCCCCCTGAATTTTGTTTGTTCTGTGGTACTGCGATTGAACCCAGAGGTATTCTAGCTCTAAGCTACACCCCCAGCACTTTTTATTTTTACTTTGAAACAGGGTCTTGCTAGGTTGATGAGTCTCACTACTTGCTAAGGCTCTCCTCAAACCTGTGATCCTCCTGTCTCAGTTTCCCAAGTACCGTGTGCCACCACACCTGCTCATGCTGAATTTTAAACAGCATTTTTAAAGCCATAAAGCTAAGGCAGTGTTTACTGGAAATAAGGTGAAAGCTATAGTAAGATACAAATAAATGAATATTACAATCCTACTACTTCCTAGAGATAGCTACGGTTAAGATAATTACATGTAGATTTCAACCACCTACATGTGGCTCCATATTTCTAATAAACGGGAACACGGCATAACTGCGGCTTTCCTGTCTGTGCCTGCTCCCGTGCTCAAGTGCACCTCAAGCCTCGGGTCCCACTCCCACGACCCCACTCGGTAGACACAGCACCGTGCTGCCTGACACCAAGAGCGTTCTCACCACATCCCCGTGACAGAACTGACCGAGACACGATGGCCTGGACCGCTCGTGTGGGGCTTCTGCCCTGCGTGCCGTCACAGAGCACGGCCCCGCTGCGACCTGGGTGGCCCCCACAGCTGCCACCTCCTGTCCTCCAGATCCTTGGCCACAGTGAAGACCAAGTATCCGATAACAACTGGGAGGAAAACCACTTCCTAAGGACGGTCAGAGCTCCAGGTGATCTGGCTCTTAGCTCCCAAAGAGTCCCCGACAAAGACTCCACTCAGAGGCAAGCCTGCCCAGCCCCCCGCCGCCCCGGGGTCCTGAGCTGACCCCCAATCGGGGCTCAAGTTCCAGGAACCGCCGCCAAGGGAGCTACTGTGGGGAGTTGCAAGATTGTTTTAGTTCAAATACTTGCTAAGTGTTTTGAGATGCCTTGGATGAAAGGCAGTATCGAATCAAAAGTCCCATCATCATTCCCAGTGAGTTTTCCCGGGAAAGCGATCCCCCTCCGGCAATGCCGGAGAACTGGTTTCCATTATCTTGAGGAGGCGAAGTCTGAGTCCACACACTCAAAATAGGAGCACAGAGAACAACAGGTTGGCACCCTTCATCTGCAGCCACCATGCAAGTAATAGTACTGTTGTCACTGAGTCGGCAAGATGCTCGGGAGCCGACATCGGGCAGCGAGGGAGGGCCTGGCAAGCCTCCAAGCCTTCCCTGCTCCAGAACCCCCGGAGACTTGCAACGTGAAGGTCCCGGCTTCCTGCCACTATCTAGAAAGCCCCCACCCCCATGGCTGGGATGTTCTGCCCACCAGCTGAGCAGGCACGGGGCTGCTGGGCTCCCACTGCCCGGGCCTGGACCCAGCACGAAGGCATCAGGCGCTGGGTTCTGGCGGTAGCACAGACCCCTGCAGCGGGCGCCTCCCTTCGCACCGTGCCCTGAGGCTCCGCCCGCTCCACCTGCTCTCCACAGGGTCTACCTGAGGCGCTGTACGAGGACGAGGATGGCGTCCTCCTCGAGAAGCTCTTCACTGCCAGGCTCTGGCCTCGCTGCTTTCGCCGCCACGCTGTCCGGCACTTGGAGTCGATGCTCTGTTTGATTCGATACCAGTCAGATTCCGTGATTCCGAATTTATAGAAAAGGTGACCTGAAAGAACATATCCCAAACAAAAGCTGTGAGGGACAGGCCTTCCTCCAGGGCCCTGCTGCCTGCAGCAGCCTGAACACAGAAAAGAGCCCCAGCTCCAGCTGCTCCTGGGCTGACCCAGTCCTCTGGGGAAGCGAGCCGGCAATCTGACCAGCGAAGGTGGTCGGCTAGTCGGTAAGTGATCTTCCAAGATTGGGTACAAGTACGTGTCAAATACAGTTCATGCTCTTTCTGTTTACTTAAATTTTAAGTAACCTGACTCCCGATACCAGATAGACCACGGTCCTCATGAATTCCTCACCCTGATTATCTCTGTCTGGAACTCACGGACAGCACCTAACTCTAATGACTGGAGAGTCGAATCAGGGCCCCCAGGAACATGCTCAGACGTGGTTTTCCAGGCTGTGGCCCAGTGGCCCTCTGCTTACACAGACCCACTCATCCTCATTCAAAGCCAGCCTGGCCCGGCCCGGCCACCCGCTTCCCAGAGCGTCCCCACAGCGGCCCCCGCCTCAGCGCGTGCAGGTGGGGAGGCTGCTGTTTGCTCCACATCGCCCTCACAACACAGGGGGCGTGGTGCTGCGCCCATGCGAGGCAGGAACCCAGGCTGTCTTGGCACCCAGTAAATGTGCCCATTCAGGGAGTGGTCATCTTGGCGGGTCTAGGTGTGTCCCCAGCGCTCTTAGGAGGCTCAGGCCTGCTACTCACTAGTGTACTGCCACGCCTTCCCCTCAGACCTTCCCCCAGAAGGCAAGCTCCTTCAGGGCAGGCTGTGTGCTCTGGGGGCGTTACTGCCCCTGGAGCCCTCTGAGCCCAGGTGGAGGGGTACTACCCACACTTTGATGCTGGGCCAGGGATGCTGTGTGTAGCTGCACATCTTCCTGAAGGGCATCTCGGCAGGGCAGAGCAGCCATTGGTACCCACGTGTGCCAATCACTTGTTCAGACCACTCTCAAGGCATTACTGAACAGCATCAGTGGTCCCTCAGTCAGGTGAGGCCTCTGCGGAACACTGGAGAGGGGAGCCCACTCCCCACCTCTCACCACCCCGTGACTCTTCCTTGTACCCAAAGCAACAAGAAGTCACGGTAGTGGATGTGGGAATCAGGAGACATTCCCTCCTTCAACAGTGACCTCTGTAGCTGGCTCATACAAGCTCACTGATTAACAGGAAAACAAGGGATAGAACTCAAATTGTAACCATCAAAAGATTACGCTGGAAAACATCCTGTTTTGACTACCAAGAGCACTGAATTTGGACCATCTATTGAGAGTTAAGTTACTGCCCAATCCCCAAAAATCTGTTCAAGTTGAGACCAAAACACTAGAAACAAAACAAAGGAAGTGTTTGTTTTTTAATTACCATATTAAGTGTCAATAGCTCTTTTGTTTTGGAAAGATGCTTTTTGACTTTTTCTATGAGCATATGCTTAGGGCAGATTTGACTCTAACTGTAACGACAACAAAGTCTCTGTGAGCTATATAAAAAGAAACTGGGCTAAGATGGGGTAGATTCATAGTATCAGAAAGAACAATAAGCGCAGGGTGCTGGCAGCAGTCACCCCCACACAAAGGGGGATTCATAAGCCAAGTGCCACTCTTTGCATTCGGACTTTGAGTCACTTCTAAAATAATCACCGAGTTGTCACTCACTAAATCTCCACTGAGTGGTCACCGCATGCTATGTGTGGCTTCATGCACTGGGAAGGCCTCACAGGGTCCCAGCTGGTTACCAGCTTTAGTGACAGGAGGACCCAGTTGTTGACATGGTCACCACAGAACCCACTATTGAACCTGCGATCGAACAGTGACGAGAGGCTCCAGCCTCTGACCACGGTCACCACGGAACCCACTACTGACCAACTGCCTTATGTTTACCTGGTTCCCATGTTTTAAAACCCTCACGGGAGCTGGGCTCGGTAACACGCGCATGTAATCCTAGTCCTTGGGAGGCTGAGACTAGAGGATCGGGGTTCGAGGGCAGCCTCAGCTACTCAGTGAGGCCCTCTGCACTTAGTGAGACCCTGTTTCAAAATAAAGAATAAAAAACAGGGCTGGGTATAGCTTGGAGTAGAATGCCCCTGGGTTCAATCTACAGAACAACAAAAAATAAAAATAAAACCCTCACGGAATGAGGATGTCATTTACTTTCGTGTTAGTTTTGAGGCAAAAGCCAAAGAAAAGAGAAGTGATTTGTCCAAGTCAAGTGACAGCCAGGAGCGAGAGCCAGCCTCACGGCTCCAGCTTCCCAGTGCCCACCCCGGGGGAGAAGAGGGGACCTGCGCCCTCATCGTGCCAAGCATGGCAGGCGCAGGGAGACCAAGCGAGAAAGGACAGCCGCTCACGCGTGCCTCTGCTCCCAGGATGGACCTCGCTGACCACGCCGGCCCTCCGGCAGGAAACATGGTGGAACTGTGAGGCAAAAGCGGTCTCCGCGAAGGGCAGGCAGCTCTCTCCAGCGCTGTGGACACTAGAGTCAAATCGTGAGGCCAGATTCCCAGCTCTACTTAAAGAGCTGGCGGAGAAGCCTCAGAAGCACCGTGGGAACGGGACAGGAAAAAAAGGGGCCAAGCAGAGCTTGCAGTCCCGTCCTCCGTGGGTGGCACTTTCAGCTTATCGGTTACAAAGGAATGAAGAGCACTATCGCTGCTAAAGTAATCTTGAGTTCAAGGGAAAAGCAAAGCAGGAACCAAGTGCCGACAACCTCGCTCTTGAAATCACAGATCTGACCTAACAGCAGGACCCATCCCCTGAATGGGTGAGCCCTCCAGGCACACACGTCCATCTGACTCCCCACCTCTTTTCCCCATGAGGAAACCCCGGGGCCGCCCTCCCTTCCGGCTGCAGAGCCCACCGCCTCTCAGCCCTCCACGGCACAGCACCCAGGTCGCGCTGAGGAGGGGCCTCCTGCTCTCTGGGCTCCATTTCTCACAGGCTCCTTCTTGGCTCCCAGCTTGAAGGGACCAAAGCTCCCATCTCTGGCCAGAGCAGTGTGCTCAGCGCCCCCCAGAGCAATGCTGCTCGAGTGTCAAGGGCACGGGCAGGGGGAGCGGCATCTCATCAGCCAAGCTCAGAAGCACCCACATCCTATGCTGGGTTAAACAGTGTCCCCCGAAATTCACGTCCTTCCCAGGACCTCAGAACGGGACCTCACCAGGAGCCAGGGTCTCTGCAGATGTGATTAAGTTAAGATGAGGTCATACCAGTGGCTCTGACTCCAGTGGAACTGGTGTCCTTATAAGGAGAAGAGAGAGATAGGACACATGAGAAGACGTCGTGTGTCCACGGGGGCAAGGAGTGCCAAGAATCACCGGCCACCAGTAGAAGTGGCAGGGGGAAGCCCTTCAGAGGAGCGAGGCCCTGCCCCAACCTGTGCGTTCACAGCCCGCAGGCTGTGGCCCTTTGTCACCACAGGCCACGCCAGGCCAGGAAGAAGCAGGGCTCCCACAGATGGGGTGAGGGGGCTGTCGTCATCTGCTGTCCACTAGGAAAGTAGGTGCCTGCTCTTGGCGAGGCAGATTTAAAAGGAACAGCTCCTGCGGTCTGCTAGGTCATCTGAGCGCAGGACTTTCAGTTTGTGCAAATTAATCAAAGTCCCCACGGTGTCAGGAGGTCTCATGGGTCTCCTACCCACATCAGCATTCCTCACTGACGTCTTCAAAGACCTGGGGCTGTTCTGAGGCCTGTTTTCATTTCATTTCTGGTACCTTGCAGGTTAGGGCTCTGCTCTTCTGCAGAGTTCAGGCAAAGTTTATATGATCCACTAGTAAAACTTGTTGTAAGAACTAAGCCTATATTCTTAATTTAAAGAAGAAGAAGAAGAAGCAGCAGCAGCAGCAGCAACTGCTTAGGAACTGAGCCTGTATTCTCAATTCAAAAAACAAGAGCATATTCCTCATAAAAATGTTCTAAGGTCTTCAAAGTTACAAGAACGTGCTATTTTTGCACTGGGCACAAAACTATTTGGTTGGCTGCTCAAATTCTGGGGGCCCCATCAATCCTTGGGAACCCTCAAAAAGGCAACACCTCCAAAAAGCACATTTTTCTCCCCCCCCCCCTCAATAAACATGTTCCCTCATTTTACAAAGGCAGTACTTAAAGACATGACCTGCTGGGCGTGGTGGCGCACGCTTGTAATCCCAGCATTTGGGAGGCTGAGACAGGAGGATCCGGGTTCATGGCCAGCCTCAGCTACCTAGTGAGGCACTCCGCAACTTAGTGAGACCCTGTTTCAAAATAAAGAACAAAAAATAGGGCTGGGGGTGTAGCTCAGAGGTAGAATGCCCCTGGGTTCAATCCCCAGTACCACACACACACACACACACACACACACACACACACACGAAGACATGACCTACTATGTTTCAAAATGCAGATTTCTGTCTTCGAGGGGAAAAAAAAAGAGAGAAACAATTTCTGCTAACAGAAAGGACCAATGGAGCCAGGGCCTTTACTCGGGCTCTGAAGGAGCAGCAGTGATGGGAGGGGGGACAGGACCGGTCCAAGCACCATCCAAGCCCACATATTCATTTGTTTTGTTTGGTGTTTTGAGCAAAAATTAGCAGTACGAATTAAAGTGGGCCAAAGGAAGAAAAGGTAAGCAAGCATTGTGTGTGTGTGTTGGGGGGGGAGGGTGGTGCTGGGGATTGAAACCAGAGGCATTCTACACCTTTAAGCTACACCCCAGCCCAATTTTATTTCTTACTTGGAAACAATGTCTTGCTAGGTTGATGAGAGTCTCACTACTTGCTGAGGCTGTCCTTGACCCTGCAATCCTCCTCTCTCAGCCCCCCAAGTACTGAGATTACAAGCATGTACCACCATGCCCAGCTTGTAAGCAAGCATTTTAAACACTTCAGCAATTTCATCTGAACACCAGCGCTCCAGAGGAAGATGCAGGATGCCTGCCTACTTCCAATATTTCAAACAAACAGAGGTGTGGTCCTTAGAACCTGTCCCTCTGTCCACGTGGCCATCTACTAAGCAAGGACATGGCAGCCGCACCCACACTGAAGCGGACCTTCCTCTGCCATGACGGAGAACTTAGAGTCACCTGAAGGCATGGCGCCCAGGTAGGCAGTGCCCTGGCCAGCACCTGTGTCCTGCTTCTGCTGGCCAAACCACACACCCAAGGTGGCAGCCCAGGAACCAGAGTGCATGCCACAAGCCGGGAGTCACGGTTCAGCTCCAGCAGATGGCGTCTTTCTCTAACAGCCTCGACCCAAGCACTAACCATAGAGCCACCAAAGCGCCAGAATATTCCCCATGCCCCTGCCTAAAAGCCTGCAAATCACAGCCTTGTCCAGGAAAGCACAGTCCTGACACTAACATTCTGAGGCACTTTCCAAATCAGAACCGACGACCACCCTCCAGCTTCACTTCTGGCTACCCGTCATCTCCCTAGGGAAACAGGGCCACCTTCTCTGGGAGCAGGGCCCCCAGCAGGCTACTGCTCCACAGAGTGCTACACACCAGGGCCCAGGTCCATTGCCACAGCTGCACCACAACAGGCCCACTCTGCCCTGGCTACCTCCCGGGACTGCCACAGCCCTGTCTAACGCCTCCTAACACCGTCTTCCATGATGCAGATGCTGGTATATGTCTGGCTGTGCACCGTGCGACTGGGAACCATTTCGTACTCCTTTTTCTATCCCAACAGCACCCCACACCCCGGTCCCCACTGTCAAGCACTGCCATGTGCTAGCTTGTGAGTAAGCACCTGTGTGTCTTCAGCTCACTTATTTGCTTCGTTGTCTGTGGCGCTCCCTGGATGCAGGTGAAAGAAGACCCTGCAGCCCACAAAGCCTGAAATACCAATTCCATGGACTCGGCTCCAAGCCAAGCTCGGACGCTTTGCTCATCCATGAACTGCCCTACTCTCCACCGAGAATCCAAGGCCTGCGTGTCACACACTAGTTACCTCTATGACAGGCTCCCCGGCACTGGGCAGGGGGAAGAAGCATTGGGATGACGAGCCTCCCTCTCCACACTCAAGGATCAGCGGGACCTGGGTTCCACTCCTCAGCAACTTTAGGAAACTCGGCGATCAACAAGACACATTGGTGTTTTTTGTTTAGTTTTTTCTTTTGTGATACTGGGGATTGAATTCAGGGGTATTCTACCTCCGAGCTACATCCCAGCCTTATTTTGTTTTGTATTTGGAAACAAGGTCTTGCTAAGTTGATGTGAGTCTCAGGGAGTTGCTGAGGCTGGCTTCAAACTGGGATCCTCCTGTCTCAGCTTCCCGCATACTGGGATTACAGGCGTGTGGGATTACCATGCCTGGCCACCTGGGGTCTTAGCCAAGGCCAACATGTAGCCACACATACAGGGAATCCACCATGCTTGTGAGAGCTACTGAGAGCCTTCGTGTTGCTCGCCCTTCCTAGCAGAAAGGGCCATGGTCAGAGCAGTGAGCTGCCCCTACAGGACAGGGCTCCCTCCAGCGGCAGCGGACACCTCCTCCACGTGACAGCCCCAGTGCTGCGCATCAGACCTGCTCTCCTTTTGGCTAAGCGAGACTCAGACTAAGGCGCCCTCCCGGCCTGGCGTCTCCGGCAGCTCCCGTGAGCACTCGCTGTATGCTGTGGCTTATCAGGAGCGATGACACGGCTCCTGGAGGCAGGCGGACTCTGGAATGAGCGGCCCAGGGAACAGCACTCAGGCCAAGAGGCGGTGGGGACTCGGGCCTCCGCGTCCTTTCCACGTGCCATCAGAAGGCTGGCGCAGGGATGACAGGCTTGCGCAAGCACCCCCCTCTGCAGAGGAGGGGAGCTCAGAGCCGCACTAGACACTAACTCCAGCACAGCAGCTCAGCCCCCAAACACAGGGGGCAGCACCAGCATGGGCCTCCCTGGAAGGAAGGGAGCAGGCGGCACCCACTCAGGCCAGCAGGCAGCTCAGGAGAGTCGGCCATCGGGAGGTGGGGAAGCCCCGGCTCTCTTCCCCTCCTCCTCAAGAGCGGCCCAAGGGCAAACAAGGCCAGGATCTGAAAGCCCCCGGAGAAACGCGCCCCCCAAATGTCCTCCTCATCATGGGGGCTTGGTCCAGACCCCCGCGCTCTGTGACCATCACTCAGCCTGTCTCGGGTCCCCACTCAGCTCGCTGAGCGCACCAGTGGCCCTCCCCACAACCAGCCAGGCAGGGACAGGCAGGCGCGCTTACACCGGATCCCGTAGATGGTGAGCGGGTCGAGCTGCTTCTTGCCGTGCTTGCCCTGGCCCGACAGGTTGGACACGGCCTGCACCTCGCGGTGGAAGAGGTAGTCGAGCAGCGTGAGGGCCATCTTCTCGGCGGTGCGGCAGTTGGTGCTGATGTGCAGCATGTCGGAGGGGATGATGGCGCAGCGCACGCGCATCTCGGGGTTGTTCTCGTCGCCCAGCCAGGTGCCGTTGGGGTAGTCCTCTGAAAAAGAGAAGTGGCAGTCCTTAGTTATCAGGGTTCAGGGGCACGCCCCATATAAGCTCCCATATTCCTGCCAGGCAGAGTGCTGGGCTCTGAGAAGCTGAAGAAAGACGCTCCCTGGCCACCATCTCCCAGCTTCCCTGGGAGTGCCAAGAGTGCTGCGGCTGGCCACCGGCTCCCGCTTCCCTGGGAGTGCCAAGAGTGCTGCGGCTACCCCACTGCCCCCAAGATGGGCGCCGAGGCCTCATGAAGAACAGAAATAGTTACGCCATTTCCAGAAACGCAGCCTTGATTTCTCTTAATCCAATTTAGAAGAATAATGTGAGGAGTGGAAAGCTCCTCGTTCTACACCGGGCCAGCTTCCACAGGAGCGAAGCACAGGGCGCTTCCCACACGTCAGAGGCTTCCCAGATGGGTCCTGCCCCCACCTCTCGAGCTGACGGGCAAGCTCGGCCCTGCACCCGGCCGGGGATAAGCAGAGGTGGCCTCAGTGCACTCTCGGCCTGTGGGTCTTCTCCACCCCGAGTGTGACAGCCCAGGACAGCTGAGAGCTCTACACCATGTTGAGAAAGGGGTGGAAGCCCGGCACACCTCTGGGGGCAGCAGCTCGTGCTGCCTGAGATGCAGAGTCCAGGACGAACTATCTCCGCCACATTCCTGTCCTGGCTGGGTCCAGGCCACACCATTCCTGTTCTGTGGGCCCTCCTCCCCACTCCCATCCCGGGACCCCGCCAGTGACCATGGAGTCCCTCTGCGGGGGCTCCTCCGACCCCCACTCAGAGCACCATGGCTCCTTTCCTCTTCTCAAGGCCAAGCTGCCTTCCTGCCACACACATTTTCCTTAACCTGGTAGGACTTGATGCTGTGATTATGGTCACAAAGGCTGTGGGTAACAGAATGGAGGCCCTAAGCCATGCACCAGGCAGGACTGCGGGGGAGCAGGGCCCAGGCTCTCGCACTCTGCCTCACCTCCTGCAGACGGCCTCTCCCGGTCCCTGAACCACCAGACTGCCAGGGAACTTCAGGGAGAGGCGGGAGCCCTGTCCCTGCAGACACGTGTCCCCGGGGTGGGCCAGGGCTGGGCTCCTGACCATAGCTAGGGTGGAAGGACTCTCACTTGTAGAATTCAAAGAGATGAGTAAGAAGCGTCATTTCTCAGAGGCTTCAGCGGGTCAGAGTGGAGGGTGGCGCCACGGCACAAGCCAGGATGGAGGAGTTGTTCTGATAATCAGGCAGCCGCCATCACACGTGGCGTGGGTCTGAAAAGCCAGGTGGAGATGTGATCTGGAATAGCATGATGGAGGAGGGAGGCTCCAGCAGGGCTGTCCAGAGGGCATCGCTGGAATGCGGAAAGAAGTCCAGCTTCCAGGGTGGTTACTACTCTATCTACAAAAGGTTTTGGACAACTGGGCGCCTGCCGCTGGGTCTAATGCTCAGAATAAAGCCTGGTTCAGTCACCAAGCCCAGCAGGAGGACGCCTGGCCTACGGCAGTCCAGTCACGAGCCTGGGCAGCCACAGCAGGGCAGAGAACAGAGCCGTCTACTGGAATTTAACCAAATCTTCAAATAGAACACAGCAAGTACTGACACCAAGCACCTCTGAACTCAACATCTGGAGACGGGAAGCACGAGCACCCAGTCTCAGCTGTGGAAACTGCCAAGGATCGCTGCAGCTCTCCCAGGAGTCTCAGGAGCACCGAATCCCGCCCAGTCGGCTTTGCCGCTCAGACTGCGATTCTGAAGTAAACACTGGACAGGCGCGCAGTGCTGCTTCCAAACAACCAGTCAACACCACGTCCCGGAGCCACAGAGGCCGCGTGCGGAATGGCAGGAGGAGGGCAGTCAGTCTGGCTGGATGACGTGAGCTCCAGCCATGGGGCTCAGAACCTCTCTGACTGGCTCAGGGTGAAGACCAGCTCCCACGGGCCGCCGTCCATGCCTCCTTCCCCTGGATTCCCATCCCAAGCCTCCCAGGCAACCCAGAAGCTGCTCCCTGTGCAGCGCTGCCACCACAGCACATCCTGTCAGAGGGGCCCCACAGGCTGCAGGCCCTACTCGAGCAGCCGAAGCCAGCTGTGTCTCCACTCCAGAGCCAGCCGCTTCCTGTGCCGCGGGTCACAATGGTGGCCAGCCTAGCACTGGGCCACCCTCCCTGGCCTCGTAGCTTCTTCCCAACCTTGCTAAGAGCAGGTCTCCCACTCTGCTCCTTTCCTCTAGAATCTGCCCTCTGCCTTCTTACCCAAAGGCCACCAGATCCTGTGCCCTCAGCAACTTCCATCCCAGCTGGGAGAGAGTGGAAGCTTCCAGAAGGACTTGGCTGATGCCGTCCTTCCCGGGCTCCTGCCTCACAACCCCCTGCTCTTGCTCCTGGCTCCAGCATGAGCTGCTTCCCATGCCCACGGCATTCCGCTGTGTCCTCTCCAGCAGGCCGGGGCACGTCTTCCCCCCAGCACTGCTGGAGACCCGGGACCTCGGTTGAAGCAGCAACGAGTGCTCTCTGCCAAGAGAGGATCTGGCACAGCAAGGAGCTCTGGACCAGGCTCCTGGAGAGCTGCACAAAAACACCAGCTCCAGTGCAGTCACCAGAGGCCGGGGAGAGTCATCCTCAGTGTCTGAGGGGCCCCCGATGGCTCCAATGTAAGGGCAGGACGGAGAGGCAGCTGCCGGCGCCTGCACCCTCAGAGCAGCCTCACCCAAGGGGATTTGCTAGGCATGCCTGTTCCCAGCCCAGCACCTCCCTCACGAGTCACAGGCCCAGGGCGTTTAGCAAGGAGGGCTCTGGAGCCCCCTGGCCTGTTCTGGAAGAGCCTCCCCTCGTGCAAACTCTGGACTTCACCACAAGGAAAACCAGAAAGCTACCCCTCACAGCAAGCTTCTTACAGCCTGGGCCACCAGAGCCGAGGCCAGTGAGCTCTGTGGGTGCAGGGTGGCATGCTGCCATGGTCACAAGGCCCTGGCGGGGAGCCTGCCCCACACTGCTGAGACGCTGCTGGTCCTTAACACTGTCAGACTTGAAATGACACCTTCTCCATACTGGACTCAAAGCCTTCCATCAAATATCTTCCTATTTAGAGTTTACTGTGTTATATTCAACTTTCTATATGTTCAAAATTCCCTAGTAGGAAATAAATAAAAGAAAAAGGAAACAGAAAAGTGATTTAAAATCCTGGTCAGGAATCTGCAGAGGCAGACCACAAAGAACAGCTATGAATCTGTGCTGGGTTTTGAGCAGGCCATCTTCGGGGAAGGCCGCAGCCAGAGGCTTGAGGGCAGGCTCTCCCGCCAGGGCTCCCCTCCCTGCCTCCTCCGAGTGCTTGCAGCTCTCCGGGAGCTGGAGAAGCGGCTCAAAGCGGGGAGCTGTCTGCTGGCCGGTCCTCACCGCGAGTCTCCCTGCATGACTGACACAAGCACTCCAGCGACAGTGGGCAGCAGAGCTGACCAGGCAAAGGCATCACCACCCTCCTGAGCAACGTCAGGCCCCCGGGTGGACGGTCCAGGAACTCAGCAGCCACACTAACACCACCTCGCTCAACCAAGCACGGCCGCCTCCGTCCTTCCCGAATCAGCATGGCTCCTGTCCACGGTGTCACGGCACCATCAGCAGTGTCAAGCTCAGAGACATGGGTCCCCAGCTGCAGCTCAAATGTGCCAAGGGTGAGGGGGCAGGTCACCTCTCAGGACCCCACCACCCGAGCACAGTGGTGGGCCCCGTTGGGCACCCCTGCCTCCCAGATGCCCCCGGGCCCTCGGCCCAGGCTCTGCCCAGTCAGGATCACACGGTCACGGAGGTCACTAACGGCATACCACAACCTCCAGCAGAGCAGGAGAACGAACGTGGGGAGACAGGCCCCTGTGGCCAATCCCACAGGCAGCCGCCCTCCCGGCTGACCCAGCCACCTCCAGGCAAGTTTTCAGAGAACGGATGCATGGTCACGAGCCAGTAGCAGGTTATTTTTTCCATCCATACCAAAAGTTCACATTCGTCTGGCCTTTGTAAAGGCCTGCCCAAACTGTCTACAAATCTCAAAAGCATCACCGTGCACAGTGGGAGAAATGGCCCCAACAGCAAATGGTAATCAGAATAAATCCACAGGGAACTCACGAGACAGGAAACCAAAGGTCAGCACTCGGCTGCCTTGCGGGCCTCGCTAGTGCACACACATCATGGCCCGGACGTGACCGGACGGTAACTGCTGATAACACACTCCTCTGCCTCCTGAGGAGCAGGAGTTCCCCGTGACCAGACAACGTGTTGAGGTTGTGCTGCTGGCGATCATCTGCCCCACAAAACACCGCGAGTTGGAGTACTCCAGGACCCGGGGCCAGGAGCACCCAGGGGAAACGCACCACGTTCGCAACAGCACGTCCACGCTGGACGCCTGCAGCTAGGCTTCTGGGAAGTCACAGCAGATTCCCGGAGAGGATCATCCACGCGTGAACCTGAGGACGTGTCATGAATACCTGGGACGGGAATGGGGAGGGGGAGGGCATGCTCTGAAGTGAAGGCCCGGGCCAAGAAGACAGCTGTGAGAGCCAGGTGACCGCCATGTTGGGACTTCATAATTGTGTGACATTGAGTTTGAGACTTTTAGAAACCTAATCCATTCCACTATGCAAATTACAGATATTTCAATTTAGAAATGGTACATCCTACCATTTTCTCTCAAAAAAAAAAAAAAAATTTTTTTTTTTTTGGTATGGGCTATTTTTGTTTCGCTTTTTTCCCTTTTTTTTTGAGTGAGCTGTTTCAGGTCAACAATTCTATTATAATAAAGATTTTACTAGTAATACACAAACATATCCTAAAGTGAAAAAACCATTTAACCACTAATAAAAAGGACTCTACAACCCTGGGCCATGCAGTCACTCCCCCTGCTGTCCCCCTGGCTGGTCACAGTGATGCAAACAGAGCAGGCCAAGGCCAAGGCTTCAAGCAAGAGGCAGATCCCGCCTGGTCGGCCTCCCACTCGCAGGGCTAGGTCCAGAGGGGCTTGTTTCCCGCATGCCCAGTTGTGACTAGGTAGGCAAATGCCTCAGGAAGGGGCTGGCCTGCTGGGCACAGACGGGGCCCTGGCTGCCGATCCTCGCTGCCCCTTCTCTGGGCTCCAGAGCACTCCCGCTCTGTGCCACCCATCTGGAGTTGCTTGGTTCACATCAGTCACTGTCCTGTCTATACTTGCACTTCTTAGCAACCAACTTACGGTCACCGTGAAGTGCTTGTATGTAAAACTCTACGCTAAAAAATTATGTGAGATAAACGTTTAAGGAATGTTTCTGGCTAAATTCCCTTCTTTCCATATACACGGATGTTTGAACACACAACTGTTAGCACTCTGACTTCCTGGTGCACAGCACGACATCCTGCAGGACATGCCCACCAGTCCTCCTGCCTGGCAGCCTTTGAGATTAAGTGCTCCCAGTCTCCGCCTCGCCGCCCCTCCCTGGGCATATCACAGCACCAAAGATGCCACCCTCCTGGCCGGGAGCTGCAGCACGCTGAGCCCAACTCCAGACAGCAGTCCAGTGCCCGCTGAAATAGAATCCTTCCCCATTACAGTTAAGCACTCGACACTCTATATGTAGGACTGGTCACGTTTTGTATGAATTATCAAGTTATCAAGTGCCCTCACAGCAAGAATTTAAACACTTGATAACAGATCTAACTAAACCCCTTAATCAACAGACTCCCTTCTTGGTGCATTTGAGCTCATTTATTTCTCTCACTCTGTATGGTCCACACCTTCCTTCGGTAATCAGCAGAGAATAGAGTGCACTGGGACCCAGACCGCGGCAGGACTCAGTTCACTGAGCAGTCAGGAACTGCCTTCTTTCTCATTCATATTGAGTCCACCTAAGTAAACAAAGCAGGACAGTGGGTGTGATGGCGCACATCTATCATCAGAGTGCTTGGGAGGCTGAGACAGGAGGGTCACAGGTTCAAGGCCAGGCTTGGCAACATAGCAAAACCCTGTTTCTCAAAATAAAAAATAAAAAAGGGCTAGGGGTGTAGCTCGGAGGTAGAATCCCCTTGGGCTCAATCCCCAGTATCAGTAAAAACAAAAGCACTAGGATAAAGTGAGATGGCACCTTTGCAGTATAATAAACTGACTCCAATTTTGATATAAATGGCATTTGGGATTCTTAAGTAACAACCACTTTGATATCTGTGGCTCTCTGACTTCAGGCACCTAAAACACTTACACAAGAAGACAAGAACAATCTGTCCACTTGCAGCTCTTGGCTCTTATCAGGAACCAAAAAGACTAAATACAAAGACAAGCCTATCGCCCTGAGCACCTCATGCCAATAACGCTTCTCTAACATGAACCAGCTGGCCAAACCCTTGAATAGCTGCTCTGGCTGGGAGGCCCCAGACAGGACAGCTAATCTGTGTCCCGGAGTGCTCACAAGGTTAGGGGATGCTTCTGATGCAGGTCGGCAGTGAGCTGGTAAGAGGCACAAGTGAACTGCGTCCCAGCAGTTACAGACACAGCAATCAAACCATGACACCAGCTGTCTCCAAAAGGCCTTCACCAAACACTTTCCCACATACAGCAGCTGAGCCGGATACGTTCCCAACGCTGACATATACATTCCCAAGGACACGGTCTGTGAAACAGACTTACTACAGAACGTTTTCTCATAAAGGAATAAGAAAACAGAATGGTTCTGAATTGTCACCACTTCTTCAAAGTAAAATCTTAAATTGGGATCTGGGCATGGTGGCACATGCTTGTAATCCCAGTACTTGGGAGGCTGAGATAGGAGGATCACAGGTTCGCAGCCAGCCTCAGCAACTTAGCATGGCTCTCAGCAATCCAGTGAGACCCTGTTTCCAAATCAGGCTAGGGTATAGCTTGGAAGGAGAATGCCTCTGGGTTCAATCCCTAGGACCAAAAAATAAAACCTTAAATTGGAAAAAGGTCTCCTGTCTGCCCCAATCCCAACACCCTGGTAGAAACAATCAGCTTCCAACTCCATCACTGAGCTTGGCTCAAACCTGTGCTATAAAAGCATGTCTTAGGCGGCGTGGCAGAGCGTCTATAAAGAACTTGAACTCAGATACAAAGAGGGGCTGTGTTTTCCTTACGACCTTAATAACCCCAAGTAACCGCCACATGCGACTCCTCTCCTGAGTTCCTTTCAGCATCAGCGAGCCGCTCCCCAGCGGAAATATTTCTCACACTGATCATACCACACTGAGACAAAAATTTAAAAGGGGGAATTTTTGTTTTCACAATAATCCCAAACTCCCCCAAATTATCAAATGTTTTGTTCCTTAGCTGGCCTAGTTTACACAAATGAACAGCAGGCCTAAGTGGCTAACCAGAAACATCTGCACAAAAACCATGTGGAAAAGAAGAGCCACCGTCTCCTCTGCCACCCTGCAATGTGACCTCCACTCCATTCCACGAGGATGGGATCAGCAGCATCCCGCTTTCCCTCAGGCTTCCTGTAAAGGAACCAGCTGTCCTCGCCAGGTATGGTGGTGTTTGCCTGTAATTCCATTACTTGGGAGGCTGAGACAGGAGAATGGCAAGTTCGAGGCCAGTCTAAGCAACTTAATGAGACTCTCAGCACTCTAGCAAGACCCTGTTTCAAAACAAAACAAAAAGAACTGGTTGCTTTAGCCATGCAATTCATAGGCACACTAAAACTGACGAGTGTTCACAGCAGCATAATTTACAACAGCCACAAAGTGGAAGTAATCCACATGCCCTCAGCAGATGATGGATTAACAAAACATGACCTCTGCCCACTCGGAGGGTTATTACTCAGCCATAAAAAGGAACGGAGGACTGACACATGCTGCAACCTGGACGACCTACAATTCCACTTGCATGGAACATCCACTGGGGCAGAATGGGCAGGGGCGCGAGGATGGGTGTGCCTGCTGAAGGCAGGGGCTTCTTTGGGGGATAAAAATACCCTAGAGTTAGATAGAGGTGATGGCTATACGACCTTGCAACTGTACTTGTAACAAGTACCTGAGACAGAAAGACTAAGGAGGAAAGGGTTGTCTTGGTCCATGGCTTCAGAGTTGTCGGTCCCTGGAGGCCTGCTCACCTCAGGACAGCCAGGAAGCAAAGAGAGACAGGAGGGGGCTGGAGCCCCAACATCCCCTTTAAGAGGTGCCTCCCCCGCTTCCTCCCATTAGGCCCACATCTTAAAGGTCACAGGATCTGCCAACAGCGCCCCAGGTTAGGGACCAAGCCTTCAGCACGTGCGCCTTTGGGGGACATTCCAGATCCAAACGACAGGAACCACTAACAAGGTGGACTAAAGGTGGACCTCAAGATGTCATGTGTGGGAAGCTGAGCCAGAGGATCACAGGTTTGAGGCCAGCCTCAGCAACTGAATGAGACTCTCAGCAACTTAGTAAGACCTTGTTTCAAAATGAAAAATAAAATAGGGCTGGCAGTGTAGCTCAGAGATAGAGCATCCCTGGGTTCAATCCCCAGTACCACAAAAGAAAAAAAAAATGTCATGTAAAATGCATGATTCAGGTCAATTTTATGGTATACAAATTTTTCTGGAAAAAGCTGCCCTTTGCTCTTTCTCCTGGGGATTCTGCCATCTTACTCCTGAAAGCAATTTTTGAGAAAACACTTTTATTAGTGTTTCAGATACAGTAACAAGTCTAACAGGGAAATCTTTGTTCAGTAGAACTCTACATAATGTTTATAGGAAAATCCTACAACTTAGATGCGGAAGCAGGAAAACCTTACAAGTCCTTACTAGTAAACGAAACAGAGGCTCTAACAGTCTGTGACACAGAGCTGGCCTGGACTCTCTTTTCCTCCGTGTTAAAGTTTTGTTTTGTTTTGCTCTGCTGCTGGCCTTGCACATGCCACCCGTGTGGTAGCAGCTAAGTCGTTTACGGTGACTACAGGGCTCGGGGTGCCATGAAGCCTTTGAAAGACACACTGGCTGGCCACAGCAGACCCCCAGGAGATAAGGGCCCTCCCCAGCGTGGGCTCCCAGAAACCCCAGATGGGGGTCCAGGGAAGACAAGCAGCCCCAGCTACCAGCCACACCCACTGCTCCCTGCAGATGCCAGTCAGGAGAGGCAGCAAGGCTGAGCCACGGACCCAAAGCACTGCCGCAAGCAGCGTGCCCTGAGCCCAGCCACCCCTGCCTCCTGCCGGGCGCATAATCCACAGCAGTCCCTGTCAGAATCTGCATCCAGATGCCAACCAGAGAGGCGCTGAGACCCTCCTCAGAGACGGGGAGCCCGTGTGGGTACAAAACTGAAGGAACAACTGTCCATCGCCAGAGAGCGCCCAGAACATGGCCAAGTAAGTGAAACCGAAAAGGAGCACATGAATCCACGCTAATGTGGAAAGATTTCCACCCCAAGCGGGAAAGGGAGCTATAAAATCATCACGTGTACATGGGAACACAGAAAACTCCAGACGGCTGGGACCTCTGCACGGTGGAGTTCCAGGTTGCTTTAACTTTACCATCATTCTGGTATCGCCTTCGCGTCGCTGTGCCGGGCACGCAGAGGGGCCGCCCGGGGACGCACCTTCCGAGTTGAGGGTGATGAGCGTGACGTTGCTGCCGATGCTCTGGCTCCCTGGCTGGCCGCAGGTGGACACTGAGTCGCTGGCCTCCGACCCGCTCTCCCCGTCCTCGTTGTGGCTGTCGTCTTGACCCGGCACCTTCACCACGATGGTGTTCTGCCGACGCCCAGGAACCGCGCTGGCAGGAAACAAGCACAGCAGCCTGAGTGGGGAGCGACTCGCCCGCACGCAAGGTCAGCCCTGACTCCCGGGGAGGGCGCTTCCGGGTGAGCACAGCGCCTGACTGAGCACGGACCCCTGGACCCACGTGTCTCCCCACACAGCTTTCTCTACAAAGACTAACACCGATTTTATGCAGAAATACTCTGGGGCTGAAAGAAATGGTACAAAATAAAAGAAATGTTTAAAGAAAAGTATTTAAATCACAAGAGAGGTGAGATCGTAACTCACTGTGACTTGGGCCTGGAAGGCTGCATTCTGATTCAGAGCTTAGGCTACAAAATGCTGACTTGAATAAGAGTCATTTTTAGGGCTGTGTCAAAAGAAAGACTAAATGATGAGGAAGGGAGCCCAGAGCCCCGGATCAACTCATCCATTCTGTCAGACACTCGAGAGATGACTCATTCTCCAAATACGCGACACACTCCCAACTATTCCCACGGACAGACCCTGGCGTGGGCGTCCACGGCTGGTCAGGACTCCCAGGAGTCCCCCGGGAGCTCTGCTCTTCACACGGCCCTGATGTGCAGCAGCACTCCTGCCAGCAAAGCAGGACCCCACGGCCAGCTGCAGAACGTGCTCAAAAAAGAGCCACTCCAACACTGCTGACTTGCCTTCTACATGACCCTGTCAACATCCCTGAGCACGGCCTCTGAGCACCCAGACAGGGAAAAGCACTAGTTCCCTGCCAGCAAAGTCAAACCAGTGTTTAAAACCTGGGCCATCCCAGAGGACGGAGCTGCACTTCCCACCTTCCGGACTGGGTCCTCCTCATGCTAGGGCTGAGCCGCTGACCTCAATGTGCGCTCTCCCCAGCGCGGGTGCGCCTCGGGCACCTGTACCCCTGGCCTCGCCCCACGCCAGGCCCAAGACTACAGCTGCCTCCTAGAGAACTCGACTAGGACAGCAAACGAGGACCAAACTGGAAGAGCAACAATGTGCAGAAGAGACCAAAAGAAAAAGCAAAACAAGACTTGTGAAGACAGATGGGAAACAAAAAGCAACAGCAGGCCCTGGCAGAGGCGGGCGCGGCTCGGTCGCTGCACAGAAAGCCGCCCGCAGTGGCCCCTCACGTGGTGGGTGACAGCGCCTCTCATCCACTCCCACTGTGACCATGTTTCCATTCACTGTGTCTCAAAAGAAAAGGTGTCAAAGAAAAGCCACCAACTCAGCACGCTTCCATCGTCTGGCAAACATGGAAAAGGTGTGTGGTTACGACATGCTGCTGTAGGGACAGAGTGACCAGCTGACCACTGTGACACACCGCCACCTCCCTCCATCGCACGTCAGCTCTGGCACCGAGGTGCCCAGGGCTGCCTCGGGGTGAGGGCCCGAGGCCTTGCCCGCCCCCCCGACTTCACAGAAGGGACGAAGGGACGTGCTGTGGGAATCACCCGGGGACCAGATGTGGACGCGTGCTTGGACTGTGCCCTGGCTCGGGACCTTGGCTTACTCCCATCACAATGGCAGGGAAAGGCGGGATGTGCATGGCTACTGACTTGCTAATGATATTTTCCAGGGAATCCGGTGCCCTGTTGCTCAAGGGGTCTTCCATCTTGGCTACAATGGCGTTCTGCCGATCATTGTTGAGTATTACTGTAGTCTGGGGGACGACGCTACGGAACAAAAGAATCACAAGAAAGAGAAGACCTTAAAACAACAACATTCATTGTCAGAGCACATCAGTCATTCAATACAGTGGCTCCCAGTCCTGCACCAGGGAGGGAAGGAGGGAGGTGGCCAGGCAGGAACCATTTACTTTGCCCTACATGAGCACGGGTGGAGGTGGGGATTCTCAGCGGAGTTTAACTTGCTGATTGCGCAAGTGCATTCTGCGTACAGCAGGCAGAGGCCCCAGGAGTTGTCCCGTGCCGCTCTGGTCAGCCCCTGCACAGCCAGTGTGCATGAAAACCGGGCGCTGTCCCCCATCTCACCCCAGGGCAGGAAGTGCTCACAGCTGCCTGTGCACCAGTGCCGTCCCACACATCAGCACTCTGCAGAGTGCCAGCCAGCGCAGAGGACGTCAGTGCAGGGACGCACACGGCGCACACTACCTGTGGCTCTACTGGAAATTGCAGGGATCACAACCAAAGGCCCCTGGAGCAAAGCTGAAGGAAGATTCTGCAAAAGAACAAGCCAGGAACCACCGGGCCTAGCCACATCCTAGAAGAAGCACTAGGGTAGGAAACAGCAGGCCCAGCACACACACTCAGATTTTGAATCACACTGTGGTCACAAGAAAATCCTAGTGTGCTTTGCTGGGAGGGCTGGGGAGCAAAAAGGACTAGCACTTGAAATACAAAGTCATACCACCGGAGAAGAAAAAAAGGCTGCTTTTCTGTGATTTGCACACATGAAATTCTAGCCTGGCATCATAGCCACAGGCTTGTAACTGCCCCCATCGGTACAAGAATGGCACCACGTCATGCCCAAGTCAATCACAGGACCACAGCTGACTTTCCAAGATAAAATATCATCAACTGCAAGTCATTCAAAGGTAATTTTTTCAACCATTCTACTTGTTTCTTTGGTGATACTTAAAATACCTCACCAAGCCATGACAGATTACCTACAAAACAGTATCAGGGTAGCCAGGTGGCTTTTTTTGGTGGTGCTGGGAATGGAGCCCTGGGCCTGACACACTCTAGGCCAGCGCTCTGCACTGAGTCACAGCCCGGCCCCTCTCGATTGGCTACTGCGGGTGGGCACAGGCTCCAAAGCATATGCATACAAAGCAGGACAATAACGTGCCTTGTATGGGTTTGGTATTGGTGCAATTCTATCAACCTCAAATTATACCAAAGAACATCTAGTTTTCAGGCTTTCAGAGGTTTCAGTTCTTGGTCAGCGGCTCCAGTGCTCTGGGCCTGGGGGACAGACCCCATGGGGGAGGGGTGTGGCAGAGGACAACCTGGCCTCTGGCAGCCAGTCAGAAGAGAGAAGAAGGGACCAGGGGTGCTACAGTCCCCCAGTCCCCAGGGCACACCCTGAGGCCTCTCCTCAGCCAGACCCACCTCCTACGGTTCCCACTAGCCCCCAGTCCACTCAGTGAAGTCCCTCAGTTGGCTGACCCACTGACCGGTCCCCGGAGACCCACACACACACACACATACACTGCAAACTGGGGCCAAGGCTGCAACTCCTGAGCCATACACACCCAGCGTGGCTCGGGACGCCTGCTTTGTACTGCCGAGTCTTAGGCTCCGCTTCTCCGCTGCCTAGGCAGCAGGCAGGCATCGTCTCCCCATCTCAGTGCATCCCTCTGCCCTCTTCGTCCCTTTCACACAACTGACACTGTGACTTCCCATCGAGCACATCTAGGATCGCTTTGCCTCGTCTGCGCCCAGGACCTTCTGTGGTCTCACACAGATCACGCGAACCCTCTTGGGGGCGGGGCCCACCGAGGCTCCTCCTCTCACTTTCCTCCAGGCGTCTGCTGTCCCGGCACCAGCTGCTGAGAGGCAGTCTTCCTCTCCAAGCTGCTTCTGCGCTAGCTGCTCGCGTCCTGCGGCTATGATTTGGGGTTCTCCATTCTTTCCATTAGTCAATTATTCACCCTCCATCATTTTGTGGTTGTAAAATTCTTTCTTATGATTTCTACCCACTCTCTGACAATCTTAAAAGAACTATTTATACCAATAACTGTATGTTTTTTAAGTTCTCATTAAATAAAAACAAAAATTGAGGGAAAGGGAAATGGTAAGGCCCACGAGCTATCCTGTTTTAATTCTAAGGTAACACTAGATTGTGGGGTCAATAACTAAATGAATGAAGCTGAGCCCACGAAGCCACGACTTCTTACACGTCAGCCAGACACCTGCCACCCCACCCCAAAGAGCCCAGGACTTTTTACTTCTATAATTCCCCAGATAATTCTGATGGGCACCTCTGGTTTAAAGAACTGAGTACCAGCTGGGCATGTTGCTGCATGCCTGTAATCCCAGTGCTTGGGAAGCTAAGACAGGAGGATCACAGGTTTAAGGACAGCCCTAGCAATGTAGTGAGACTCTTAGCAACCTAGTGAGACCCTGTTTCCAAGCAAAATATAAAAAGGGATGGGATGTAGTTCGGAAGTAGAATGGCCCGGGGATCAATCCCCAATACCACACACAAAAAAATAAAAATAAAAACCCATGAACCAACAAAATTGCACATATACACACTCAACACTGTATCTGAGGTCCAGCTCTGCCCTGAGTTTCTTCACATGTTTTGCTTTGCTGTGTCTCTCCTACATGGGGGCCTTCTGTGCCCAGCACCTGGAGAATGCTGGGGACACGGCCGAAGCCTGCTCGCTTCGGGCAACAGTGGAGACAAGAAGGAGCTCATACTGGAGGGGAGTGTCGCTGGACTCTGCCTCCTGCTGCTGGCCCACGGCCGGAAGCACTAGGACTGAGAAGGGCCAGCCAGAGCAGGACCCTGAGAGCCACGATCCAGCCCTGCATTCTTCTAGAACCCCATCTCTCTGTCCTCTTTGTCCATCAGCTACACAAAATGGAAAGCCACCTGAATATACACCAACAGGCTCTGTTCAAGTATATGCAAAAAAAAGGGGGGGGTACAAAAAAAAAGACATAAAAAACACTCTCTCCTTGAAAAATGTAGGAATTATACTATTTTTCACAAGTTTGTGTTTTCCATGTTAGTTAGCTGGGCATAGTGGCGCACGCTTGTAATCCCAGTAATTGGGAGGCTGAGACCGGAGGATCCGGGTTTGTGGCCAGCCTCAGCTACTTAGTGAGGCACTCCACAACTTAGTGAGACCCTGTTTCCAAATAAAGAATAAAAAATAGGGCTGGGGGTGTAGCTTGGAGGTAGAATGTGCCTGGGTTCTATCCCCAGAACCGCAAAAAAATAAAAATAAAAAGTGTTTGCCATGTTTTATTATGAAAGGAAACTAAAAATAAGTTGCTTTGAAGCAGAGAGCTGTAAAACCTTGCAGTGGCCAAGTGCGGACAAGGACACGGCTCTGTTCCCAGATGTCGGAGGGAACCCAGACCAGGCGTGACCCTCGCCTGCAAAGCTTCCCTAAGACTGAAACCATGCAGCTGCGGACTATGCACCTCTGCCCCCTGCCCCCTGGGGGGAAGGAGGGGTGAAGCCACGTGGGCCTGCTGTCCACACAGAGACCCCGCCAGGTCTTCTGTGGCAGGGGAGGAGGAATTCTCCAGAGTGCTGGACAAACGTGTAGGAGCTGCGCCTCGCTGTGGTATACTCTGCTGATACTTTTGTCACTCCTGTTGCAACTCGTGGTAATATACAGCAGGTCTGGATTGAGGAATCTGTATTACATTAATTTTCTATTTTTGTGAGTTATCTCAAAGAAAAAAATCTCAAAAGCAAGCTAACATTCAAGAATTCAAGTAATTTTTCTGCTTTCTACTTATAAGTCAACAAGCTGACAGATTTAGAACTCCTCAGACACAGGCACGGGGCACCTGCCACAGAGCCAGCCCACAGCCCAACAGCCTCCTGCTGCCCAGGCGACACGGGAAGCATTCCAACTAACCAAAGCGGGGCAAAAATGTGTTCTAAATGGTTTACTTCTATTGCTTGCAGGTTAAAGATTAAAAATTCATAAAAAGCCAGGATCCAAAAATAAATAAATACTCTTGGGGACAAGCTGGCATTAAAATTTTCTTTCCAATATATAGTGAAATAAACACAGTATGAAACCAACACCCCCCCCCACCCCCGGCCAACAGTCAACTGCACCAGAGATATGGGAACAACCTGATGTAACAAACTTCAGAAACTGGCCTCAGACAAAGCAGCAGCTTCGGAACCAAGTAGATCTGGAAGGCCCACGACCTATCCCCCTCGGAGCCATACTGCACACCAGCAGAGTCCTGAAGCTCAACAGAGCCCCAGGTCAGGAAAAGAGCAAGACAGTTAGGAATACATTCTTCTTCTTCTCTCCTGGGAACTAAAAGAACAACGACTGGTGAGAACGAGTGAGAGGAACCCTGTCCTTGGCGGACACTAGTGCTCTCTGTTAATGCCCGTGGGCATAAGCCCCACCAGGATGCCCTGACACTCAGGACCTGGGCTCCACTGCCATTTCCTGATTAAGGTAAATGACTAATTCCTGTCTGGAGCTGGGAACGCACAGGATGAGCCTGGGGAAGCTCCTGGTAGCATCTTGGAAGGAAGGTCTCCAAAACCCGAGCCCAAAATACCCACCGTGATGCCACAGGCACCAACTGAGAGCACCCACACACCAGACCCTACCAGAGTGTGGCATGAACACCCACAAGCCCATGCCAACATAAACAAGGGATGGGTAGACTGACACATGGGAAAGCAGGACAGATCTCTGTGTGGAGCTCAACCCTCAAAGAAAGGAGGATAGCTCACCAGTCTTGAGTGGGGGCCGGGCGAAGCCACTTCCTTCCAGAGAGCACAGAACAGAAGGGGAAAAGTAACTACAGAGAAAGTTCTGGCAAATGTCCTTCCCAGCTGACTCATATCCATATCAGCAGTGAGGAACCAGTCTTGTTGATAGTGTAGCCCTTGCTGTGACGGGAGATGGGCACGTGACCTCTGAGGTCTTCCTCCATTCCAAACCCATAACCTCCATATACTCATGAGGAAACTATGAGACCAATTCCAATAGACAGACGTCCTACCAAACACCTGAGCAGCATTTCTCAACAGCCATCAAAAGCAAGGGAAGTCTGAGCAGCTGCCATTGTCTGCAAGAGCCATGTGGACCTGCAGACACTAAAGATAGTGTGGGAATACTATGGAGACTTGAGATGAAAGAGAAATTAACTCCAGAAGTTCTACATTTATTAAAGTCCTATAATTATGAAAGTAATCGAATTTATGATTTAAAAGCCTCAGATGGCTTCACTGGCAAATCCTATCAAATATTTAAGGAGAAACAAAACTAATCCTATAGAAGCATCGTGAGGAATAACTTCTCAGCTCATTTTGTGAGATCAGCATTATCTTGATAATAAAACAGATGAAGACACATTTAAAAAGAAAGCTACAGGCTAATATGCCTCGTGAACATGGATGAAAAATCTCAACTAAATATTAGCAAGCCAATTTAGGAACATACAAAAAGGATAATGCACGGTGATCACCTTGGGTTCATTATAACAGAAATGCAAGGTGGACTTAGCTTTTGAACCAATGTGTAATTAACCGTAACAATAGAATCAAGAAGAAAAACCACACAATCAACTCAGCTGGATACATAAAAAGCATGGAAAACTTCAAGGCGTACTCACAGTAAGAACATCGTAAGCCGGGCGTGGTGGCGCACGCTTGTAATCCCAGTATTCAGGAGGCTGAAACCGGAGGATCCGGGTTCGCGGCCAGCCTCAGCTACCTAGTGAGGCACTCCGCAACTCAGTGAGACTCGGTTTCAAAATAAAGAATAAAAAATAGGGCTAGGGGTATAGCTCGGAGGTAGAATGCCTCTGAGTTCCATCCCCAGTATCGCAAAAAAAAAAAAGAACATCGTTAAACAAGGAAGAGAAAGGAAACTCCTCACCCTGAAAAGCACACCCGTGAAAGTGGACTGCTAACATGGCACTTGATGGTGAAAGGCTGGAGACTGCCACGCAGATCAGGAATGAGGCAAATGTGAAAGAGAAACAGTGGCGTGGAGATCACAGTGGGGGAAGAAAGAAGCAGTACAAAATTCCAACAAAAAGAGATAAAACTCTACTTATTAAAGACAACACAGTCCCATGAATTAAAAACAAATCCTACAGAAAAGCTACTAAAATCAATTTAGAGACTGGGCTGTGGCTCAGTGGTAGAGTGCCTGCTAATGTGCATGAGGTCCTGGGTTTGATCCCCAGCACAATAACAACAACAAAAGTGAATTTAGAAATGACTAAATAACTGGAGATGAAAATTCAAGATAGTACCATTTATGGTCATATCCACTTAGCAGTAAGTTAACAAAATTTGCACAGGAGCTGTAATCAGAAAACTGTAGAATACTGCTGAGAGAAATTAAAGACCTGCATAAATTGAGAGATATACATGTTCATGAATCAGAAGACTCAGTTGCTAAGATGGAAATTCTTCCCAGAGTGACGTAGAGTCAGTGTAACAGCAATCAATGAACTGAGTCATGTTGACACTAGAAAAGTATGCCAAATTATTAGAATGTGCACAATCTAATAAAACATTTGTTTTTGGGGGGTTTTTTGTTTTGTTTTGTTTGCGGTACTGAGGATTGAGCCCAGGGGCATTCTACCTCCAAGCTACACCCCCCAGCCCTATTTTTTATTCTTTATTTTTGAAACAGGGTCTCACTAAGTTGCAGAGTGCCTCACTAAGTAGCTGAGGCTGGCCGCGAACCCGAACCCGGATCCTCCGGTCTCAGCCTCCCAAAGGCTGGGATTACAAGCGTGTGCCACCACACCCGGCCTAATAAAACATTTAACTATGTCTATTACCAGCTTTGACTGCTAGGTTGTATCTCTGGTCATCAAATTATCTTAATGATTCCATAAGTTGCATGTGTGTAAACTACATACTTCCTTTGGTCCATACTCAGCCCTAATGTAGTAGATATCATAAGTAGGTCACCAATAGTGTGTAGCTATGCAAGGTAATGCAGTCCAATCAAGAAGAGAAACCATAAAATTAAATGGAAGCATCCAAAGCTCAAAATTAGACAACAAAGAATAAACAAGTCTGTCACGACAGAGACCAAACCAATTTCCCACAGTTCACAGAGCCCTGCCTTGAGGCTGCCACATCCTGAAGCCTGTGAAATGCTAGACTGCTTGAGGGACGTCCATGACCACACAGTGGAGACACTCTGAACCAGCCTCCCCTAGCCAAGAGACTCCCAGCGCTCAAGGGCCAGAGCAGAGGTGCTCCGCATGAGGCCCTGCTCTACTAAGAAGCCACAGGGGCCTTTTCACAAATACCCATCAACATGTAAAACGAAAGAGCCCCTGGGAAATAAATTAGAGAATCAGCCACCAGCATGTTAAAGGGAACTTAAATCATTCCTGATCTGCATTTCAAGTCCCCCTGGGTCAATAAGTCAGTTTTGAGGAAAAGAAGAAAAACATTCCCCCTCCACTGTCTCATGTGACACATTTCCCCGAAAGATAAACCTTTAAATCACTTTTTTTTTTTTTTTTGAGAAGCAGTAGTATACAGAAGTCTCTCATTTATCATGACTGTTTTAAAGTTGTAAAAATATGCCAAAACACATTTTTAAAATTAAAAAAAAATTTGCCGGGCGTGGTGGCGCACGCTTGTAATCCCAGCATTCGGGAGGCTGAGACCGGAGGATCCGGGTTCGCGGCCAGCCTCAGCTACCTAGTGAGGCACTCCGCAACTTAGTGAGACTCGGTTTCAAAATAAAGAATAAAAAATGGGGCTGGGGGTGTAGCTCGGAGGTAGAATGCCCCTTAGTTCAATCCCCAGTACCGCCAAAAAAAAAAAACCAAAAAAAAACAAAAAAAAAAAAATTAAAAAAAAATTTTTTGGCGGTACTTGGGATGGAACCCAGGGGCATTCTACCTCTGAGCTATACCCCCAGTCCTATTTTTTAATTCTTTATTCATAAACAGGGTCTCACTAAGTTGCAGAGGGCCTCACTAAGAAATGTTAAACTTTTAAAAATAAAAATAAGCTGGGTGTGGTGGCACACACCTGTAATCCCAGTACTAGGGAGGCTGAGACAGGAGGATCACAGGTTCAAGAACAGCCTCAGCAAGTAGTGAGACTCTCATCAACCTAGCGAAACCCTGTTTCCAAATAAGAAAGAAAATTGGACTGGGGGTGAAGCTCAAAGATAGAATGCCTCTGGGTTCAATCCCCAGTACCACAAAAAATAACAAAATAAATAAATATATATATATATATATTACTTTTAAAAATAAAATCTTAGCTGGATGCAAGGGCATACAACTATAATCCTAATACTTGGGAGGCTGAGACAGGAGAATTGCAAGTTCAAGGCCAGCCTCAGCAACTTAATGAGGCCTTCAGAAACTTAGACTCTATTTCAAAATTTAAAAATAAAATTTTAAATAGGGCTGGGGGTGTAGCTCAGAGGTAGAATGCCCCTAGTGCCACAAAAGAAAAAAGAAACACGAACATTTTTCTAGTTGGTCAATATGCCCAGTTAACATATAAACATAACAGAAACAGCTGGCTGGGTGTGAGTCAGGCATGGTAGCAGTGCCTGCAATCCCAGCACTCGGGAGGCTCAGGGGGGAGGATCACATAAGCCTCAAATTCAAGAGCAGCCTGGGCAACACAGCAAGACTCTGTCTCGAGGAAGAGCGGAGGGAAGACAACAGGGTGCGAGCTGTGATCTGTGCTGTCAACTCGTCTGGCAGCAGCAGGTGCATGGGTCGAGCACTCCACCTCTGGGCTGCACCCACACAGCCACTGGCCTGCGTGTGGCACCCTGTCAGCACTCCATGCTCAGCCGCGTCCTCTGCCACACGCTGTCTTCAAGATGTGCAGAAGAACACCCTGGACACTACCTGCACCGGCCTGCTCACACGCTGACGCCCTGGCCGTGTGATTAGACACCACCCTCATTCACCCTCCCAGCCCCGCCTCTAATGGCCCGGCCTAAGCCACCACCATCCACACTTGGCACAGGGCGCCTAGGCACCCACCGCCCAACACGTCCTCCACAAGCCTCCAGGTTAAAACTTCGTGTCGCCACCCCAGATCACAATTCATTTCACTAACTGACTATATTCTATGAATCCACAGAAGTAAATAGGAGAGGAAAACCTACCTAGAAATATTAAAGTCCATTCCCTTGTCCTCACGTAGAGTACCTTTGTGGATGAAATTCTAACCAAGTAGCCACACAAACATTTTTATTACAATGATTACACTCTAGCTTCAAAGAAAACAGGACTTCTTTTCTTTTGTTTTTCTTGAATTTATTTAAAGAATCTCATTCAAGTGTAGAATCTGAAAATCTGGACTCAAAATGCCAACTGAAGTTGGCAGTACTCCACCACCTTCTGTGTTCCAAGGAGGAAAAAGAATAAAGAAAGAACTCTCAGCGTTGATAGCTCAGACTAGTCCAGGCCAGTTTTAATTAGAAATAATCAATAGGTAGAGTAGGTTTGGGCATGCAGACAGAGGGCCTTAGGGGCGTACTGCTGCAGGGTCTGGGCCACATACAGCCGATCTCCAAATGGAAGGCAAGTGGCCATTCAGGGGACAGCTTCTCGTGCACTCTGCAGAACGCTCCTTATACCTGGAAGACACGGAGTCTGCCTTTGTCCTGTGAGAGTACACTCTCCACCCACCTCCAACAAATCATTCACAATAAATCAGGAGTGGGCCCCAGGAATCCTAAGTTATTCTCAAGAACATATGATCTGAAGGCCAGGTGCACACCTGTAATCCCAGTGCTCAGGAAGCTGAGACAGGACGACCACAGGCACAAGGCCAGCGAGCAGCAACTTAGGGAGACCCTTTTTCAATATAAAAAATAAAAAGGGCTGGGGTATAGCTCAGTTTTAGAACACTCCTGGGTCCAATTGCCATACCTCAATAAAAAAATTTTTTTAAAAAGAACATATAACCCAGATATAAGACAATTTGACTTACATACATACTTCTTTTATTTTAAATATCTGAGGCCCAAAATAAATAATTCATAGAAGTACCTTATTACTCAGAATGCTAACCAGTGTGTGGCTGTTTGAGGAGACTCTTCTGTTTCACTGCCCACGTCTTGGACACGCTTCCCATCCATTTGTGACATCTAAACATTAGTGACTTTCTACAATTTCCACCACCGGCTGGTATCTGCAAGCCACGTGCAGCTGCTGGGTCAGTTTGCATGGAATGTCACATGGGAAGCGGGGTATGGGGCTCAGTCATCACGACCACTCGCACACTGAAACACGTGTTGTTTTATTGTACGCTACCGCCCTTTTGTTCTCCTTTACATTACACTTGGGTATTCTGTTAATGTTTTATGTATACGCCAGCCCACAATGGACGCCTCCTCTCCCTTCCCGCCTTCCCTTAAGGTCCACAGAGCACTGAGTGCTGCTCCGGCCACCCGCACACATGGGCAGGGTGGCACAAGTCACCACACACGCCCCTCCTGCCTTCCAGGTCTCCCTCCACCACCTCACAGCCTTGCTCCTCCCAGATGCGCAGGGCAGGAGGCTGCCGTCTCCAGGGAACTCAAGAGAACACCTTCAGTAAGAAGGCTTCAAGCGCACACCAAGCACAAAGACTGCCATAAGCATGCTTCTTTCCAGCCAGCTGCAGGGAGGGACGGGGGGACAGGACTCTTGGTCGCCACGCCCGCCCGAGCCCAAGCCGCAGCTCCTCTCGGGATGCGTGAGCAGGCCGGAGACCTTCGGAAACACCTTTCTAATTGAACTGAACTATTCATAAAGCTTAAGTTCAAGCATAAACTACTCCACACATCTCTACGATGAGTCTTTTAGTATTTTTAAGTAGGCACAAAAGAGCTAAAGGCTTGAATGGAAAGTTTGATATACTCAAGTGAAATTTATAACACCACCTCTGAAGAAAAAATATCTAAAGACCGTCCCAACAGAGGTAGAAGAGAAAAGAAACAAGTATGCCTCTGTAAAGCTCTGGCTGGATACACGGGGAAGATGCACCAGTCTGGGTTATGTTTCCCAGCTGGAAAGTTCCAGCAGAAAGCCTGTGTTTGGTCTTAGTCTGGAAGCACAGAGCCAGATACTCAGTGTCTAGGGGGATGGAGGAAGGACAGGAGCCCGCGTCCCCATGGGGCTTTCGAGAGCCCGACCCCGATGTCCTTACCATCGCACTTTGTTGCAGGTCTGGGTGGCGCCGAGCGGGGAGCCCGCCACCATGGGGACCTGGATAGGACTGTGCTGCTTGTTGGTGACCAGGTCCAGCTTCTCTTCTAAGGACTTGCACGTCGCCTCCAGAGCCTGCAGCTTGGCCTCAATGCTGTCCAGCCGTAAGCATATCGTCTGGTTGATGGAGTACAGGAAAGACTGGAAGTGGGAGAGAGCGAGCTTTAGGAAGGGATCCTGACCTGGAGGAGACGTTCAAGAACCCCGAGAGCCACCCCGGCTCCGACCTGCGTGATCCAGAGAACGGGCACACACCACAAGCACC